>PVJX010018854.1:0-35847 GCA_004027295.1 Dolichotis patagonum
TTAATTTCTGCTCTGATTTTTATAATTTCTCCCCTCATACAATCTTTAAGCTTTACTTATTGGATACAAAGTCAACACTTGAAAATCAATAGCATTCCTGTACACAAGTAACAAACTTACTGAGAGAAAAATTAGGGAAACCATACCTTTCTATAGCATAGAAAAAAGCATAAACCACACACACTATAGCATTAAAAAAAAGGAAAGAAACAAAAAAGAAAAAGAAACAAAGACCTAGGAGTCAATCTAATGAAGGGAGTAAAAGACCTCTACACTGAAAACTACAGTACTCTGAAAAAGGAGATGTAAGAGACTCAGAAAAGGGAAAGATATCATTGTTCTTGAGTAGGAGAAACCAATATAGTGAAAATGATGATACTTCCAAAATTGTTATATAGATGTAATGCACTCTGATCAAAATATCAGTAGCATATCTCACAGAAGCATAGAGAACAGTTCTAAAATTCATTTGGTGCCAGAAGAGACCTAAAATAGTAAAAAATTATGGGCATCCAAGGCAAGGCAGGGGACATCACAATCCCTGATTTAAAATTATACTACAGAGCTACTGTGATAAAAACAGCACGACACTAGCAAACAACAACAACAACAACAAAAAAACAGACCTGAGGATCCGTGAAACATATTAGAAGATGTAAAAACAACATCAGACACACTCACCTTATCTTTGACAAGGAAACCAAACACATTCACTGGAAAAAAGAAAGATCATCTCATTAATAAATGGTGCTGGAAAAAACTGGCTTTTTGGAAGCTGATGATTAAAAATTAGACCCATATCTCTCACCATGCATTAAAATAAAATTAAAATGGATGAAAGATCTAAATATTAAAATAAATATTCAATTTGATGACAGATGGAATAAATAGAACTCTTGAAGACATTGGTTTAGGCAAAGATTTTGTGAACAAAACCCTGATTGCACAGAATATCACAAAGAATCAACAACTGAGATTTCCTCTTATTAAAAAGCATTTGCACAGAAAAGAAACTACCAAGAGAGCAAAGAGACAGTCCACAGAGTAGAAAACATTTTTGCCAGCTGTTCCTCAAAAGACTAATATCTGGGATATATAAAGAACAACAACAAAAATCAGACACCCCACACATATGCACACAATTGTAAAAATCCAGTCCAACAATGGGCATCTGAAATGAACAGACACTTCTCAGGTAAAGAAGTAAAAGCAGTAAATAAATATATGAAAATATATTCACATCACTGGTCATTCAAGAGATGTAAGTTAAAACAATGCTGAAATTTCATCTCACTCCAGAAAGCATATTATCAAGAAATCAACCAATAAGAAATGCTGGTGGGGCTGTGGGGGAAAGGAATCCTTTTCTACTGTTGGTGGGAGTGTAGACTGGTGCAACCACTGTGGAAATCAGTGTGATGATTCATCAAAAGTTAAAACTAGAGGTTCCATTCAACCCAGCTATTACCATTCTTGGTATCTTCCCAACAGAATTAAAATCATCATATCATGGTGATACATGCACACCTGTGTTCATAGTGGCACAGTTTGTAATAGCTAAATCTTGGAAACAGCCCAAATGCCAATCAACTGATGAATGGATAAAGAAGATTTTTTTTAATAATAGAGTACTACTTTGTCATAAAGAGGGGTAAGCTAGAGACATTTCTAGATAAATGGATGTACCTTGAGACCATACTCTTAATTGAAATAAATCAGACACACATGTTCGAATGCATTGTTTCTCTGGTATGAGAAACTGAAAGTGTAAATAAGGACCAAAATGTAGAGTAGATATTAGAAAATGGGAAGAAAATGTTCCAGTGGGAAGGGGAATAAAGGAGGGAGAGGGGAGAAGAAAGGAAGGGACAAAAAAAAAAGAATAGAAGAAAAAATATGGAAGCAAAGCTTTTGAAAACAAGGAGGGGAAGTAGAATTGGAATAAAAAGAAGCAAGATGTATCATGTACAGGTGCAAATTACCTATGAAGAACCTCATCATTATGTATATCTAAAATGTACCACCAAAATGTTTAAAAAGAAAATTTTGTATGTGAGAATAAAGAAAAGAATGACTAGAGGTTGTTCATCAGGGGTAATGAATGGTATGGAGGTGGGGAGGCATCCAAGTCTCTCTCCCAGGAAAAACAACAGTTAGCTGGGAGAAAATATTTTTAAAAAATCACTTTAAGTCTCTAAAGATTGTCTTAAAGGAGTAGTGCATACAACAAGTGGGGAACTAAAAGGAGTAGTGCATACAACAAGTGGGGAACTAGCCACCCAGTAAAATTGGAACAGCATTGATCTATGACACCTGAGCCACAGCCTGCTCCTTTTGTCACCTCTCCTCAGCTCGGTGTTACCGAAGTTCTACCCCAGCTACGTGTAGGAAAGAAAATGCAGAGGTAGCTGGTTATGATGGTGCACACATCACCCCAGCACTCACGAAGCTGAGGCAGGAGGATCACCAAGAGTTGCAGCTCAGCCTGGGCTACATAGTGAGATCAAGATCAGACCAAACTATATAGTGAGACCCTGTTTCCAAAAACAACAGCCACCACAAAAAAGGAAGGAAGGAAGGAAGGAAGGAAGGAAAAAAGAAAGACAAGATGCAGAGAGGACCTTTCTCTCCCCTTAGCTCTCAGCTTGAGGCTACAGCTGTACCATCAAGAGGCATACAGCCTGCATTTTCGCTCTCCCTAACTCCAGATTGCAGGAGCCATATCCAGGCAGGTGTGGCCAAGAGGACCAGGCTTAGCTTTTCCCTAGGTCCTGGGGCTCCCAGCACTCCTGGTGCTGCTGGCTCATGGGCAGAGGTTTCCATAGCGAGGGACAAGGCCTGAGGACCAGGGGCTGCCCCCGCCTGCCTGAGTCCCAACCCCAGATTCTTGTGCAGCCGCACAGGATTTTTCCCAGCGAGAAAGACCAGCCACAGGATGAAGAATTCCACCTCTCAGCAAGAGGCTCCTGACCCCATCAGGAAGAGGACGGAGCGTCCTGTCTAAAGGCACAGTGAGGACAGCGACAAGGACAACAGGAGCGGATGAGAAGAGGAAAAGAGCTCCGCCATAAACAGTGGCAGCGCAGAAGCCTCCAGGTTGCATGGAAAGACAAGACCTGACCCCATGCTGTCGGCAAGAGGTGCCCAGTCAGTGCAAAGGTGCAGGCAAATCAGAAACTCAGACATTTTAATGGGGTGCATTTGCCTGCCTTTCGGTATTCTTCTGTGGCACATAATGGGTCCAGAGTTACTGGTTTTCAAGTTTTAACCAAAGACTTAGGTGCTATACTTATTTAGCTTGGTGTTTTTCTGTTGTTATGTTCTCCACAGTCTCCCCTACTTTTTATTAAGTGGATTCTTTTTCTCCTGAATTCTCTATACTTCTACTCTTGTCCCCTTCCCCATATTTTCTTTCTGAGGCTTTGCGCCCTGTGTTTTGGGAAAACACCTTCACTTGGTCTTCCAAACCACTGTTCCTCACTTCAGTTGCTCCTGTTCTGTATACCAACCATGCTATTGAATTCTACAGTTTGTTAATCATGTTTTTAACTCTGAAGGAGAATTATTTTCCTTTGATTGCTGTCTTTTCTATAATTCTTGCTTTATGACTGTAATGTCTGTGTGCATGTGTGTGTCTGGGTGTGTGAGTAATCTCAGAATACTGAGTGAAATTCTCTCAGCCTTCTTTTCCCGCTGCCTGTGTCTGCACTCTGCTCAGAGTTCAGTTCTTGTCTCATTCAGCTTCCAGGCTGAGTTCGGTTCAAAGGTTCAGTCAGACTCCAGATTGCTCACTTTATATGCAGATGGATCTGTGTATACTTCCCTGAGCATGGTTTCTACTCCCTTCCAACCCCACTTGCCAAGTCTACCTACCCGATGTGGTGCTGTGTTTGCGTATGATTTACCACCTCTGGAATTCATGTTGCCATTGTAGCTGCATGGTGAGTGGGCCTTTTAAAGAGGGTTAGGTCAGGGAGAGCAATTAATTATTGTCTTTTGTTCTGTTAGTTCTGGGGATTAAACCCAGAGCCTTTGCCCTGAGCCACCCTCCCTTCTTTGATTTTTGAGACAGGCTCTCCCTAAGTTGCCTAGCCTAGGCCACACTTGCTTTCCTCTTTCCTCAGTCTTCCAGAGTGGCTGGGATTACGGGTCTTCACCCCCACACCCATTAATCAGTGTTTTTCTCACAGGACTGAGTTCATTCTCAAGGTTAACACTGCACTGATTACAGTCACAGCAGGTTGCCATGAAGTGAAGTCTCTCCATGTGGTTTTTCACCTTGGCTTGTGCCCAAGTCGCATTCTACTCATCCACCAGGTTACGATGCTGCCCAAGGCCCTCCTTAGACATGACGACCCAGTCTTGGACTTCCAGTCTCTAGAACCATGGGCCAAATACATTGACTCAATATATCGCTGAGTGTCCATTATTTTGTTACAGCAACCAAAAGCAGGCTGAGACTTGTGACCAGTTTTAACAGCTATGTTGTCCTCTGAGGCTAATGGGCAGGTAGGGTAGATCAACCAGTTGATCTCAAGTAAGCAAATAGAGACAGTTACCTTCTTAGAGCATCTTAGGGGATTTCACACTTGTTCCTCTTGCCTTTCCTTAAGTAGCCACTCAATAATAAACAAGGCCATGCCTTGCTTTCCTCTCTGGCCTCAATCCTTATTTTAGGAGCCCCTTGGGGCGCACTCTTTACTCAGAAAGCTTAAGGGAAATGCTGTAATTCCACATTCAACCTGCAAAGTGGGAACCCTCGTCTCACAGGGCTTCAGCTCCTGAAATCTACCCTATGTCGGGGGCTGCCCAGGCAAAGGCCACTCACCATGAAGGCAGAGGAGGCTGTGTGCTTCCAGGCTAGAGAATGATTTACCCAGAAGCTCCCACTTCTTGGAGCGTGGATTTTCAGCCCTCTGGTGTTCCTGTCAGCCTGCTACCACCCAGAAATTCTTCAGCCTCCACTCAGCTGGAATTTTCTAAGTAATGCATAGAATTTAGTCATAATTTATGTATCATATTTCACTAGGATTTGGGTGGGAGGAGAAGTAGTTATGGTTAGCTCTGTACACTATTTTGAAGCTCTGTACAATACTTTTTCCCCCTTGAAGTGGAAGAAGGAAGGCAGGTGGAATTTAGGTATACTTTGAGACTCTGATCAAAATAGATAATTTCTACACCCCAAAGGAAGCCTGAATAGCATAATTTTTGTCTTAGGTATAGCTCTACATGTGGAGTCTCTTTTGAGACTAGGGTAAGAAATCACAGAGTTGTGGTCAAATTCCCACACTGGGAATGAAACCCAGGGACAGGACCATGCAGGTCACCATCTTGATTTTTCATTTCACTACCTCTGACATTCTTAATGATGATCTTAACCATGTGAGTTTAAAAATATGGCTGGGAAGGTGCCAGTTCTGGAAGATAAGCATACAGGAGCATCTGATTCCCTTGCTGTGCCCCCAAATCCTAACCCAACTACCCTCCTAAAGGCAAAGCTTTTCTGACTGCCGATAAAAATTTGGCTTCACTCCTGATGTCTGGGGACCAGTTAGGTGGCTTGTCCCATCTCCTTTGGAACCCAAAAGACCTTCTCCTGTCTTTAAATTGCTCCCATAGCTTTGACGGAAAACTATATATTCAGAATCTTTATTCTAGTTAACTATTGTTGATAACTCCTCTATCCCCAGTGGTTTTAGTAGATTTGTTTTTGTTGGAATCAACCAAGTGAAAGGCTGCTTTCTCAGAAATAAAGATAAATACCTCTCTAGCTGACCTTTTTAGCTACCCTTAGGCAAACACCAAGTTGAACATTTAGTAATTCCTTTTTGAAACTGAGGGGCAGGGGAAGGGTCCAAGGGCCAACTCCCATTTCTAAGAAAGTATGGACACTATTTGTGTACTTTTCTTCGGATGATTATCTCCTTTTTTAACCACATGATTCCATTTATATGAAGTTCATGTACAGCCAAAACAAATTCATAGATAGAAATCTGGGCAGTGCTTGCTTCTTCAGCGTAGGTAGGAACATTTGAACAGTGGTATGAGGGATGTTTTCATTGTGGTAGAAGTCTGTGTATTCTTTTTTTAAAAAAGTAAATTTATTTTTAATTGATATTCTAATTACCTTGATTTGTTCATTACACAATGTATACGTGTACCAAAACATCACCTTGTACCCCACAAATGTGGACAACAAGTAGATGATTATCACTTTTAACCAAGTAATTGCATGGTCAACCTCTAATACCTCTGTGACCACACTGAGGGAAAAAGTCAATCAAACCTCCCTTGGCCTATCTGCCCCAAAGCAACAAAGATCTTGTCTTCCAGCGACAGTCCCAGAAGCCCAAGTCAGCCTGGCAAAGGGTTCAGGAAACACTTCTCTGTTGGCAGAAGCAGTATTTCTGTGGCTAGTCTTTTTTAACATGAAAAAGATTGTGGCTAAAAGATATGTCAGAGCTTTTTAGAAATATGTCCTGCTTTATGTGTGTTTGGCAGCATTCAAAAAAGGAAATCAGTCTTTTGTGGCTTCCAAGAAAAGCATTTTTCTTTTCTTCTTTTTGTTTGTCACAATCGAAATCCTAGAATCATCTAGAAATTGATGGTGTGTGTGTGAGAAGGTTTTTGAAAGCACTGGATCCCTCATCCCATATATGCAGACACCAGCATGGACCAAAGAGATAGCGCTGTTGGCTTTCACCGAATCACAATTTGGACTTTTGATTTAAGTAGAGAAGCCTATGTTGTAGTCTGGATGTAAAACATAAATTTGCTTCTGAGGCTGATCCTCAAACTGGATTAACAGAACTGCGTGCTCTGATAAATGGCTCCCTTAGATAAAACCCCAGAAAGATAAGAAAACACTGCCCTACATCACACACACACACACACACACACACACAGAGTAATGCATCACATAATGATGTTTCAGTCAGTGATGAACCACATATACAACGGGTGGTCCCATAAGGTTTATAGTGGAACTGGAAAATTCCTGTTGCCTAGAGACCATTAACATGGTGCCACAATGGATTACCTGAGTTTGTGTTGATGCTGTATTAGGCAGACCTACTGAACTGCCAGTCATAGGAAAATGGAGTACATACAACTAAGGGCAGTACATAATATAGTAAAACCTTGGTTTGTCAGCATAATTCATTCTGGAAACATGCTTGTGATCCAAAGTACTTGTATATCAAAGTGAATTTCCCCATCAGAAATGATGAAGCCGGGCATGGTGGCATATGCCTCTAATCCCAGCTCGTGGGAGGCTGAGGCTAGGGGATTTCCTGCAAGTATGAGACCAACTTGGGCTACATAGTGAGTTCAAGGACAGTCTGAACTGCATAGCAAGACTTTGTCTCAAAAAAAAAAAAAAAGAAAAATGAAACTCAGATCATTCATTACATGATCCAAAAATACTCATATACAAATGATTACAATTTTATAAAACAAAATAATAAAGAAAACACAAAGTATATAAAAAATAATTGGCCTGCACTTACTTTTGAAAACCTTTGTGGCTGGTATGAGGGAGAACAAGAGAGAAGAGGGTTATTGTATAGGATGATTCTCAATATCACTAACATAATCACTATTGTCCATTAGCTCAGTGGTATCTTTTCCTTTTCCTGCAGTTTTAACAAGAAACCTATCTGTCTTGGTCACTTTTCTCATTGTCGAGACAAAATACCTGACACCCAAAGTTAAAGGATAATGGTTGGTTTGTTTCAGTTTGTAGAGGTTTCAGTCCACAGCCAGCCGGCTCCAAGGCAGGGTGGCACGGCAGAGGGACATCTCAGAGGAGGACGTTCACAGCAAGCAGGCAGGCAAGAGCACTAGCCCTCTTTCCGTCCCTTATACTGTATGCAGGTGACCTGCCCTAGTGCACATGTGGCTCTCACACCGGTAATCCCAGCCAGCACCATGCCAAACCAATCAGTGGGCTGATTCAGTAATCACACATCCTTGATCCCAGCACCGCGCACTCTATATCCAGCCACCTGTGAAAAGCCCTCCTCTGTGAGTGCAAAAGGCGTTGGGAGGACATCTAGGTACAATCCATAACACTATCCAAGGACACTTGCTTTCTCCTCCTTTTGAGGATTTTGTGGAAATGTGACATTGCATTGTCATTCAACAGATTTGTCACTTGCACCACGAACAGTATTTGTTTGTCTTGCAGACCACTCACAACACAAGTTCCTCACAACCCAAGGGCTCACTGTACTTGATAATGATAGACTACTATGTTGCTGGTTCACATGTTTGCTATACTGTGTAGTATTATTTTAACAAGCTCTCCTTTTACTTACTAAAAAAAAAAGTAAACTGTACAACAGTCCTATTCAGGTCCTGCAGGGAACCTTCCAGAAGGGGCCCCTGTCTAATAGTTGACAGCTCCCTGAGATAATTGCCCTAAGACCTTCCAGGGGACAAATGTGGAAATGGAAGACAGTGATATTGGTGATCCTGTGAGTTTAGGCTAATGTGTGCATTTGTGTCTTTGTTTTTAGCCAAAACCTTTTTCCTTTTCCTTTTTGTTTTTTTGAGACAGGATTTCACTCTATAGTTCAGGCTGGCCTTGAACTTGCAACAGTCTTCCTGCCTCAGCCTCTTAAGTGCTGGGATTACAGGGGTGTGCCACCATTCCTGGCTAACCAAAAAATTTTAAAAGCCAAAAAAAATTTAATGTTTGTTTGAGACAGGATCTTACTATGCAGTTCAGCGTGATCTTGGACTCACCATGTAGCCCAGGCTGGCCTCAAACTTATGGTAATCCTACTGTCTCGGCCTTCTGAGTGCTGGGATTACAGTTTTGCCCCATCAAACTTGGCTAAAATCAATTTTTTAATGTAGAAGACAGTTTCTAAAATAAGGATATAAAGAAAGTATTTTTGTACAGCTATGCAATATGCTTGTGCTTTAAATTAAGTATTGTTACAAAAGGATTAAAAAAGGTAAAAAAAAAGCCCTCAAAGTTTATAAAAGGAAAAAGTTTCAGTAATTTAAGTTTAATTTATTGTTAAAGAAAGAAATTCTTGAATAGTGTAGCTTAAATATTTTGTAAGTCTACAGTAATAAACCAACTCCCCATGATGAGTGTTATCATTAGGTACTACAAACATGTACTAGTAAAAACAAAAATTAAAAAAGAAATAAGTCATTGGGCATGGTGACACATGCCTGCAATTGCAGCACTTGGGAGGCTGAGGCAGGAGGATTGCTGCCAGTTTGAGGCCAGCCTAGACTACACAGTGAGTTCAAGGTCAGCCTCCTAGACTACATGGCGAGACTGTCTCAAAAAAAAAAAGAAAAAAAGTCTACAGTCATGCACGATGATGCCCTTGCCCTCACCAAGCACTCCCTGACTCACCCAGACAACTTTTGGTCCTGTGAGCTCTGTTTGTGGCTAGTGCACTATGCAAATGAACCGTCTTTCATCTTTGATACCGTATTTTTCATGTACATTTCTATATTTATATATTCAAATGCCCATTGTGTTACAATTTCCTACAGCATTCAGTAAATAGCATGCTGCTATGGTTGATGTCTAGATGTCCCTCCAAAACCTCATGTTCATAATTGGGGCTTCTGAGAGGTGTTTGGATCATGGGTGTGTGATATTTATTAGCAGATTCATCTACAGATGAGTTTATAGCTAAATGTGACATTGGGAGGAGGTAAAGCCTGGTTGGAGGAGTGGTCAATGGGGGTGTAACCTAGAGGAGTCTATTGCCCTCCTCCTCCCTTGATCACTTTCTGCTTCCTGCCAAGCATGCCATGCACTGTTCCTCCTCTGCTAGGCCTCTCTGCCATGCCGCCCCACGTTGGAGCCCCTGACTGTGGACTGAAACCTTTGCAAACTGAGCCAAAATAAACTTTTCCTCCTTGAAATTATGGGCATTGTGTCTCAGTGGCAAGAAACTAACTAAAACACACTGCACAGGTTTGTGTCCCAGGAGCAACAAAGCTATGTAATAAGCTATAGCACCTATGTTCCTGTGAGTACCCTCTGTGATGTTTGCACAAGAACAAAATCACTTAATAAATTTCTCAACACATATTCACAGCACTAAGTGACCACATGACTGAATATGCGCATAGGTACATATACACACGCAGCATATGCTTCCACATTCTACCACAAATACCCTACTTAAATTTACTTATGGAATTTTATATAGAGAGGCTGTATATGGAAGTTTGTTTTTCAGCTACCTCATTTATACCTCTTCCTTCTTATCTGAATGACTTTTACTTGTTAATCTTAAAAATAAATTCCACTTCTTTCTGAGTTAAAGGATTTGCCCTCTTCAGTACCTACATAGTAGTTCACAGATCAGCTTCTGAAGACAGCTGTGTGTTTGAGGAAAGGCGAGGGTCTGGCCCGCGAGGTGGAGCAGAGTTCCGGGCCTGTAGCCGAGTGTCCTCTCCATTCTGAGAATCCAGATGTAGGACACAAGCAGAGTGTCAGAGTGGCCTCTGTGGTTTCCCTCCCATTCTTTCTTTGTAGAGGTCCTCTCAGCCTTTGGAATTAACATCTGCCAATCTCAAGGGAGCTATAGAAATAAGTAAACACAGACCCGAAACAGTAGGAGAATTTAGTTTAGTATATCTTCGAGACCAAACTATTCAGTTTAATTTACCTTAATTCAATAACACTGGTTATTTAATTAGGCATCTAGACAAAGAAGGGAAACAATAAGTTTTTACCTCATGAAGCAAGGATCACTCTATGGTACGTGCTAGAACTGAAATTCTGAGGGCTGAAACCTTTACAAACTGTGGGCCAAAATAAACCTTTTCTCCCTTTAAATTACAGGTGTCTTAACTAAAACACACGCCATCTGGGTTTGTATCTCGTATTGGGCTATCCCAGCTATGTTCTTTTTCTACTACTCAGTATGGAAAGCCAGGTACGATGCTGGATATGGATCATTAAAGGCAAGTTAGGAATAGTCTGTCTCTGGGCTCAAGGAATGAAATAAAGTCAAGGCAGTTTTCATATAAAGAGAACAAGGGGTAAATTCCAGGGAAGGAATCGAGGAGGCCTCTCTTTCACGGCTTCTCAACCTAAGGCAGCTGGCTTCCCACAGTGAGTGATCTAGAAGCCAGGTCAACCAAGGCACAAGCCACGGGATCTTTGATAACTTGTTCCAGAAGTGTCATGCTGTCCATTATGCCATGTCCTATTGGTCACATGGGTTGTCCCTGGTACAATGGGGATGAATAGGAGGAGTGGGCGCTCACTAGGGACTGTGTGGGTGACTGTAATAGCTCTCCAGAGATACGCAGAGAATTTGAGTCCAGCAAGAGAGAACTGCTTCCAGTTATGTAATCCATCATCCAGGAACCCCCACTGCAATCTTTACAAATGACTAGAAGCAGAAGGCTTGGCGGAACTTCCTACTCCTAGATTCCCCAGCCTAAATCTTGGGATGAATGGAGAAAGGGTGACAAAATGAGGAAAAAATAAGATGATCTGTTTTCCCAGGCTCTTGTATGAAGGATGGAGAATAAGAGAGAGGGGAGAGACCTCTCAACTACCCAACTGTGAAACATAGGGAGGAAGGAACACCAATCCTAGGTAAATTATACCTGGGGGTATAATTTAAACTCTACCCACTGCTTCCGAGTCCTAGCTGTGGTCCCAGGTGCTGACCAGTCAGTGAGCAACGGCTCTTTCACTGGGGTAGGGACAGGAAGGCTAGGAAGGGCCAGAAGGAGTTAAAAATTCATTTTTCTTGTCCAGGAGGCACAGTCACCCATCTTTCATATGAGGAAAGTGACATCTGGGAGGTGACCGAGGTTTAGTGAGGGCTGCTTGTAAGAAGCTGTGAATGAAAATCCTGACTTTTAAATTCAACCATGGTGATCCCAGCAGGTCAAAAACATCTTTGCAGTTGTACTTGTGATGAACGCCAAGCTTTTATCTATTTCTTCACTGTCACAAGTACTTGGGTTATAAATTCAAATAAGCACAGATTTGTGTTCAAGAAATGGGACCATGGTGGGAGCTGGAAGTCGGTCACTGCTGCCTGCTCTTTGCAGAGGGAGGAAAGCTGACATCCCAGGGCTTAATGACTGGGAATGGATATAGGTCTTCTTGTTCCTTGGTGGCACTGGGGAGGACTTCTGAGGTTCCAGTTCCTCCCACACTGCATGAAACCTCGCTCTTCCCTTTGCTGTGTGAGAGACAGGAAGAGTGAGGTGCAGTCAAAGCCCCAAGTTAATTCCCAGCTCTGTCCCGTGTAAGCCTGTGTAGTCCAGGGTCCCACGCCTCTCACGATGGTTGTGACGGTTTATACCTGGATGTCCCTCCACAGTCGCATGTGTTCACAGGTGTGCTTCTGGGAGGTAACTGGATCATGGTGCAGGACAGTGACACTTATGAGTGATGCGATGGTGGATGAGTCTGTGGCTGCGTGTGCTGTTGGGAGGTGACACCCGGTGGGAGGAGGTGAGTCATGGGGCATGTGACCTGAAAGGGTCTGTCTGCTTCTCTCCTCCTTGGATTTCTCCTGACTTCCCACTGTCATGCCATTGAGCAGTTTCTCCTCTGCCCTGCCCTGCCCCTCGGTCATGCTGCCCTGTTTCAGAGCAAGGGGGCTACGAGCTGAAACTTCTACAGACTGTGCGCCAAATAAACCTCTCCTTAGAACTGTGGGCATCGGGCATTGTGTCCCAGTGACAAAAAAGAGACTAAGACAAGGTTTATAAGACTGAAACAAGACACTTACTGTGAAGATCTCTGCAAGGCCCAAGGTTCTGGACAAGGTAAGGAACCAGTCTTTGAAAATCAAAATCTGCAAGATGTCCAGCTGCCAAGCTAAGATGGCCCTAGCTCCTTACGTTTGGTTGTATCCCAGAGCTTAATGCTCTCTGCTCTTGGGCATTTCATTCCCTCCTCTTCCCATGATTTTGTCTCCTCTGATGGTGGTCCAGCTGAATTCTCCACCCAGGGTTCAAATCCTGAGAGAGGTCTGTGGCTCAATTTTCTATAGAAGTTGGGATTTTCTGTTACCCATGACCACAACAATGAGGAGATTATAAGAGTATAACTTTGCAGGAAAGAAAGCAAACAATCCTAATCATTTAATAGGAGTCTTAAAAGCTTTAGCTGCTTGGGAGAGTATAGACACCAAGACTGCCTGGCAAGTGCTCCTGCTAACAGTGGAGATTTATTATCATAGAAAATCATTTCAATCCGCAGAGGTTCCATAGGGACCATTACATGGTCGTGGGTATAATTAATAGCAGAACTCTTTGGGAAGGACATTGACATTATTCAGTGCCTATTTCAGTCAAGGCAGAGAGCAAGGTGTGAGAGTAGTATCTTTTCTATTTTGCAGAGAAGAAAGCTGAGGATCAGAGCGGTTAGGTTGGTCACTCCAGGTCATGACCTTTCAATCAGTAGGGTTCAGACCTGACTCCAGATCTATGCACTTTCTGTAGTCTCGCCTCTGATAACATCCAGTGCAGTTTGAATCTGGTGACTTACCTTTATCTTGAAAATGAGAGGAATATGCACAGGTAAATGCAATAATTAAACTAGCTGTATTAGTCAGGGTTTTGCTAGAGAAAACAGACATAACACAAGATATACGAATGTGTAAGAAATTACACGATTGACATACAATGGTCAGCCACAGGGTTGGATGAGGAAGCGTGCAGAGGGCGTCTGCACACTGGAGGCCAAAGGATTCAGTCCAAGCTCTGGAGTTCACCTCAGTGTCCTGTGCAAGTCCCCACCAGCAGGCTGATGGGTCCGCAACAAAAGGCTGAAGGATCCAAGGTAGAAGCTGCCCTGGAAGCCAGGAGAGGACATCCAGGCAGAAGGCGAAGACTGGAGCTCCTCTGAAGAACAGAACCTCATCCATCCTTCCTTCCTTCCCTTTTATACCATCCAGGTGACGGGCCACCCTAGGTGGGTCTTCTATACCCAAGGGTGAAGAATTGCTATGCGGATTTAGTTAAGTTTCTAAATGTCTCAAGTTGACACAATCAATCAACCACTATACTAGCTTAACCAATTCCCCAGAAATCACAAAGGCCTAGATTTGGAAACCTTGAGCAAAAGGGTGGTCAAACTTGATTAAGAATGAAGAATAAAATTCTCACAGTTCTCTTTCTTTCAACACTAGACACAGACACCCCAAGACGGCCCTTTTTCAGCCATCAGCCTGGTGAGCAGATTTCACCCCAAGGGCCAATTCATAGAGCAGGATAAGGAAGACCACAACGAAATAGAGACAACCTAAAATGAAAACTTGATGTATTGTCAATCTGGCAAGAAGAAATTAGAGGAAACTCAGAAAGCCTCAGATGCATAGAAAGGGATTTCATGTCACACTTTCTACAAGCCAACTCCAAAATATGTAGACTTCTAGGAAGAGAAGTTAGCAAATTGTCCTGACATTAATAGTCAGTTCATGGTATTGTTAGAGTGAGTGCAGGCTGACTTGTGCGTTTAACTCAAGTACTTTCCTTAGCAAGCATACTTTCCAGGTAGTGATTCTTTATATTTCTGCTAAATGGTGACTCATATTTTTTGGTGGTCTGAGTACTTTAGAGGAATAAGATTTATTGAGCATATACTATGCACCTGGCTGTGACTGAGGTACAGGACATACAAATGTAAGCAGATGTGCACGTTAACTCTCACTGAGTTTACAGCCAGCTTGGGAAAAAGCAGTCATGTCAACCAGAAATGGTGTGATTTGTTCATTTGTGTAAGAGCTAAAATGAAAGCAGGGCAAGGTACCTGTGAAGAGGCAACAGAGGGCATTTTATGTCTTGGAAAGTCAAAGAAATCTCCCTAGTTCAAGTGTCATGTAAACTGAGGTCAGAGGATGAGGGTGAGGTAACCGACACTTCACAGAAGGGTAAACCTGCCAAGGGATGAGGAGGAGCCAGTGTTTGGGGGACCTGAAAGTGACTCAGTCAGGCTTGATATTAAGAGAGGAGCTGGCTGATGGGTAGACAGGAACCAGCCTTATATGCCAAGTCAGAGAAACAACCATCAAGACAGTGCAAACAGGAGGATAAGATGACTGCACATGCGTTTGAGAGCGCTCATCCATCTTTCTGCATCTGTGTGTTCCAGGAAGATCCCTTTGGTGATTTGGAACAGGAGATGCAGGGTGAGGGCTGGGACTGAACCAGGGTAACTCACGGGTGGCCATCGCAGTGGCCTGGGCCCGAGATGGGGGTGGTCTAGTCCAAGTCACACCATGGAGCTGGACAGGAGGGTGGGCAGGTTTAAGAGCTCCTGAACCTGTAGGGTAGACTGAGTCAGATGAGGGTGAGGTGGAGAAGGTGGGCAAGCAGTCCAGGGTAGGCCAGCAGCACACGCTGCAGGGGGGGCAGGTTTCTGACGCGTGTTGAGACGCTCCATGAGAATGTCCCTGCCGAGGCGTGAGGGGTGGTCAGGTGCGACCTTTCTGGCAGGGTTGTAGAGTTGGGGGGTCATCAGCTCGTGGATGGCAGTTGTCGCCAAGGCTAATGAGTTTCAGCAATCTTCAGGCTAAGGCAGGAGGATTTTAAGTTAGAGCCCAGCCTGGATAACTTAAGGATAACCTCAAAACAGAAAAAAGCAATAATAAAAGGGCTGGGGATGTAGCTCAGAGTGAAGGTCCTGGGTCCAGTCCCTAGAATTAAGAAAAAAAAAAAAAAGAGGGCCTAGATGCTCCCCATTTTTCCTGCACTTGTCAGGTCCTACCCACAAGATTAAATGGGATATCTAAGCACAAGGCCCTTCGCGCTTTCCCGGGCTGGAGGTGAGGAACGCGGAGAGATGCAGCACACATCCCTGTCTGGGACCAAGGCGATGTGGCGCCAAGCAGGCCCAGACTCCGCTGAGGCTCCCGGGTGCTTTCATCCCGCACTGTGCTGCCTGAGGCCTCCCTGAAGGACACACTCAACTCGCAGACACCCAGCGTGAGACTGGAGTTCAGGATGATCCGTAAGAGCCCGTGCCTTTGCAAAGCACCTTTCCACCCTGCGCAGTGGTGAGCAGCCAGCCGTCCTCACACCGAGCTCTTTCTACCACCACAGCACGTCCCAGATGGGCTGGCCCGTGTCCCCTCAGCAAAGCTCAGAGCAGGTGTGCGGCTCCAGAGCTCCCCGGGCTCTGGACACTTGGCCATGTGTGAGTTGTAACCCAGCCAGGCCCCAGTTGCTCCCAGGTACAACAGGAAGTGATGACAGAACTGAGAGATGAAGGGCGTGGGAAGGTGAAGACATTCTCCTGCTGATGCAGGAAATCGTAGAGCCCAGAAAGAGATAAAAGATCATTGTTTTCTGGAGGTTTGTTTTGTTTGGTTTTGTGTGTTTGCTTTTTCTTTTTATTGAGGCAGGGCTTCATGGGGTAGTCCAGGCTGGCCTTGAACTCACAGCAATCCTCCTGCCTTAGCTTCCCGAGTTCGGGGTTACAGGTGTGCACCACCACGATTGTTTCTGAGCAGTGGAATTTTATTTTTGTTTAAACAAGGTCTCACTACGTAGTCCAGGCTGACCTTGAACTTCTTACACAGCCCAGGGTGGCCTGGAACTCACAGTCCTCCTGCCTTGGCCTCCTGAGTGAGCAGTAGAATCCTTTTTCTGAAATTAATCATGGGTTGGACTCCAGCACAAACCGCTTCTGATTTAGTGATGGTTCGATTGACCATTTTTGACTTCGTGGTGATGGGAAAGCAGTAGAAACTGAACTTTGGGTTTTAAATCTGGGTCTTTTCCTGGGCTAGTGATGCGTGGTGCAATCCTTCTTCATGATGCGGGGCGGTGACAGCCAGAGGCAGCTGGTCCCCAGGGGCAGCGGTAACACTGCGGTGCACTGTGCCGCCAGCAAGGCTGTCCTGCAAACTAGGTGCGTTTTTGACTTAGGATAGTTTCAGCCTAGCATACCTCAGGAACCTCTGTGTGTAAAACAGTGCTTATAAAAGAGAGAAAAAGAAAAAAGATAAGTACAAAGAGCCATCTGAGAGAAACAGGAGCTTGGGGCACTGAGTCAGCTGCCCGGGGTGGAGGATGCGGTTCCCACCATGCTCCACCCACCCTCACCCGTGCACCTTGTGGCTTCTTGAAACTTTTTTAAGAACTAGTAATTGAGTCCATACTTCCCAGCATAGCGAAAGATACCAAAGTTTGAGAGCCGGGGCTTTACAGTCATGCTGCTTTGGATTTGAATATGGCCAGGTTATTTATTTATTTATTTTTGGTACCGGGCATCGAACTCAGGACCTTGCATTTGCCAGGCAGGCACTTATGCCACTGAGCTACATCCCCAGCCCCATGGCCAGGTTACTTATTAGTCATAAGATTTGAGACAAATTATTTAGGTTTCCAAGCTTCAGATTTACTACCTATAGGTCGGGAATAGGGAGTACAGAGTTGCTGTGAGAGATGCCAAACATTTATATTTTTCATGATGAGCTGGAAATTTGGATTTTTAGGGATAGGATTTTAAAAATTCAGGTGTGGTGAGTGCCTGTCATCGCAACACTCTGGGGAGCTGAGGCAGGAGAATCACACATTCTAGCCCAGCTTGGCCAACTTGGTGACTTAGCAAGATCTTGTTTCAAAATAAAAAAAAAATAAAAAAGGCCAGGGGTGTAGCTGGGAGGAAAGGCTTGGATTCAATCCCCAGTGTTTAAAAGAGGTAGAGAAAGAGAGAGAGACACTAAAATATGGGATTTTTGGAGACTCAATTTTTAAATGTTGGTAACTATTTACAAAACAAAACAAAAAAAAAAAATGCTTCGTGTGAGCTAAGCAAAGATGCTCTTGTGCAGCTGGTTTGGACCTCAGGAGTGAGTCTGAGGAGACACTAGGATTGTCCAGGTGGGACCTGCAGAGCTGCGCTGATTTGAACAGGAGGCCCAGGCTGGGCGGGCTCCTGGGCGGAGCCATGCGCTCAGCGTTTGGTAGAAATTCCACCTTCCAGTCCAGCAGTGGGACAGACCTCTCAGGTGGTAGAAACAGTTTTCTTCCCTGGCCTGTCCAGACAGTGCCAGCATTTTAGAGCCCAAAGGCCTCTGGTCCTAGATTTCCCAGTTGCACTGGACCCAGACTTCTGGATAGATCCAGTCTTTCTTTTACATGATACCATTGCTCATCGTGGATGTTTTGCATTATTTTTGATTTTTTAAAAATTTTTATTTTAAAAGGGAGTAAAATTAAACACAAGAAAACAGAACAGAACAGGACATAAGAAAGCATAAATTTCAAAGCTAGACAACCAGAGATCTTCACTATCTGTCATATTGTCTCTTGTTTTCTTCCAAATGGTTGTCCTTATCTTCGCATATGGGGAACTCATATTAGTAACATAGTCAATCTTTTCACAAGATGTGTAGTTCACTGGCTCCCACTTGCTAAGCAGAGGGGAGGAGAAGGGGGGACACGAGACGGGAACAGGACGACATGAGATGTCTGATTCTCAGCCTGTGTGCTGGCAGGATCACAGCTGCCCCCCCAGAGAGGGGAGGAGCTCCTTGTTCTCCCGGCACCCCGAGTCAAGCGCACTGTGCAGGTCCCAAGGCGCCAGGGTCTCTCCCCTGCAGGCCCCCTAAAGTCTGCCATACTCACCTGCTATTTCTTTCTGATGAATTGACCATTCCATTTACAAAGTTCTGAAATGGCCAACAGACCACAGAAAGAATTCTCTTTAGGCTCCTGTTTGAAACCAGCAGCTACAACAAACTGCTGGCCTTGCTTCTGGGCCACTATTTTTGGTTTTTCAAGTGTTGCATTATTGATTACTGAGTTTTGATGTCTTCTCAAGCTCCATGCCCTCAATCCCCGCCCTGAGGCGTGGGTCTGTGGATTGTCCCTGAAGCAGGTGGGTACTGCTCAGTCAGGGTGAAGCAGTCGGGGTGGCTGTCCCAACTCCCACAGAGCAGGTGGGCACTGGAAAATCCCCACCAATTCCTGTAGCCAAAGCAAACAATCCTAAGGAACCAATCTACTAGGGCAAAAGGAACACATTCTGATTAGTTCCAGAATACTTATCCTTCCGGTCTTGGTGCTTCTTCTTTCTCTTGTTCTTGTAAGAAAATGCACAGGCTGGGTTCTGATGACCGGGCACCATGCCCCACTCTTCCCGATAGGAAAAGGATGAAGACTCCACTCACAGTAGAGCTGCCTTTAGAGAAGAAAACACTTTCCCTACCACATATTCACCTGAGACTGAGACGTTTCCAGAGCCAGATTTCAGGGCCTGGCGGCGAGCCATGGCGAGGTGGCCCTCTGGGTGCCCAGGTGGCCCTCTGGGTACCCAGGGTGGTGGAGGGGATGTGCACATCCTGTTCTCTGGGGCCAGCACCCGCTCCTGCCTGCCTGCACTCCCAGAATCCCGCCTGCTCTTGAACAAGGCTTGGTGGTTCGACAGAGTCAGTAGGATTTCTGGATGAGCTCAGCTGTTTCAAATGTGGGAAACATTGTTGTTCTCTCCATCTGATTTAAGAAGTAAAGGTTACCAACACAACGGAAGCCACCTTAAGCCATGTAAATGCCAGTCCCCAGGAGAATGGCTATATCCATGGGGACATGTTCTTCTAAAACACAGAAAAGACAAGCAAATCAGGGCTCTCTGCATCCGCCCAGAGAAACCTCAAAGACAGCGTGGAGCTGATTTCTTCCTGTAGATGTTTCCAGGGAAACCGCTCCTGCACTGCTGTCCTAGAGCCCATGGTTTGGGGTGGAATCCAAGCGTCCCACTTTTCCTTTCCTTTCTTTTCCCTTCCTCGACCCTGAGCCTCTTCTCTCACTACCTGTGGTATCGGTTTTATTCCTCCTGCCCTCCTGTTGCTTTCCTGTTCTTCCTGGCAGAAGCCCAAGGGTGCAGGGAAGGGTGGGTGCATGTGGTGCACGGCACACTGGACACAGCGTGTACCCCCCATATTGCCCCCGCTGCACCACTCAGAAAACAGAGGCTCGGGGAGGCTGGAAATGGTGAGGCCTCTGCCAGCTGTATTTACCGACGCCGAGGCTCACACACAGATGAGATTCCAGAGTCCCAGCTCTTCCTACTTCCCTCCACACGCCTGCCTGTCTTGTCTTCTCTCCCTGCCTTCTCTCCACTTCCCTCTCGTGCTACCATAATCACCAGCGCTGTAATACTTTCTTCTCCATTTCTTGGTTGCCCCAGGTTGTGGTTTACCAAATGCTCTCGTGCACGCAGGCTGATGTGTGTTAATGAGCCCTTCAGGGGGAGTGGGACAAATTTTAAGGCCACTTCGCACAGGGGAACCAGAGCCCTGAGAGGCTAGGGAGGAGCTCAAGACCTGTGGCACTGGCCACCCTCTGTCTCTGCACCCAGGGCTCCTCTGGGGTCCAGGGTTCGTTTCACCAAGCTCCTCCTCCACGGCCCAGAGAGCGTGCTGCCCCTGGTGACACACCATGCCTAGAAAAGAGGACCCTGACTGAAACATCTTTTGCTCATTCTGGATTTTTGAATGAATCTCTTCTCGGAACACTGCATCATAAAATTATTCCTTTGATTCCTGAGTCTCTTTGATGCCCTCCAAGGCTGCACCCGAGGCCCCGTCCCCGTCGCCCCTCTGTCTGTATCTTCCAGGGGATCCACGCAGTTGCTTTTGGGAGGCAGTGCAAGCAGCCCCGCCGTCTCCTGACCTTCTCTGCTGCTCCCGCCGCCCTCCCCCAGCCCCTTCTAGGAAGCCTGTCTGGTCAGAACGGTGCTGTCAGAGCAGGGAGCACCTCTGTGGTGCAGGGACAGTGACAGCCCCTCTAGGGGCCTGGCTGTCAGCTGTCCAGCCACCGCTGCTCTGGGTATAATGAAACCTTTTTCTGGGAAGGGACTATTGGGGGAAAAGTTCCATGACACCTCCTCACTGGCCTCTGGGACGAAAATAAAAAAAAGGAACAATCTGATCAAGGTTTTTCCTAGAAAAGCCCTTGACGGGCCCCGTTATGGAAAAAATGGAGCTGTTTTTGTTTTCTTTGATTAATCACAGTGTCCTGTTTCCCAAAGCAAATGTGGCCTTGGATCTTTGGCAGAAAGTACAGCCTGTGCTGTTAAGGAAGGAGGGCGACCGCTCCCCGCAGCCCGACGAGCACCCAAGACAATCAGCTGGGTCCTCAAGGACCCCTCTCTTCCGGTGTTTACCTCCGAGGGAGCACGGGTCACCTACTTCTTTTGTGTTTGTCTGCCGTGGGAACAGGAGAAATATTAGCCTTTCAAGATTTCTTTACAGTTCCTTGAAAGCCAGCGGGCCGAAGCCGGCCAGAGAATTATATAACAAGTAAAGCCCACTGAAAGCAGCTGTGTCTTTCCATAGGGCTGCGTGATGAATTATTGCTACTAACTTTAAAGAAAAAACAATACTAATTTTGTAAAGACGCTATAAGGGACTCCCTCTCTGTTACTTTCTGCTCTTCCGCTGGAGAAATACAATTTCTAGGGTGTTGATTTAAAAAAATTTTGTTCAAGTCCTTTTTTGAGGATGACAAGGGGAAATCTCGTTCAGCATATTTATTCTTTGTGCTTGAATTCAAAAGAAGGAGAGGGAGAGAAGAGAAAGGGAAGGGAGAGAGGGAGAGGGAGAGAGAGAGAGTTTTCTCAAGCATGTGTTTGTTTTCATTTTAGAGTCTCAGGGCATTTTATAAATAGTCAACTAGCTTTTCCTTTCAAAGGGAGCCCTGCCCTTTTATGAAAGTCCTAATAACCCACTGCTGTCTAGTTTTATCTGGAAACTAAATAGCTCTCAAAGTGCATCACAGGCATTCTCGAGACTGATCTCCACACGCCCTCGATTTGACCTCTGACTTCCCTTTTTTAGAGATGAGGAAACTGAGGCTCACAGATTCCCTGACTTGCTGGCCTCGCCCCGTCTTCTCCCCTCTACACCACTGCTTCTCAGTCAAGGGTGAGTTTTGCTTTCCAAGGGAGGCATCTAGTGGGTGGCATCCAGGGCTGCTGCTAGACATTTTACAATGCAGAGATGGTCCCCAACAGAGAGGCTTCCCACCCCAAATATCGCTGTACTGAGGTTGAAACGCCCTGGACCACACTGAGCTCAGAATCAGAGGCAAATTCCTAACTCTGGGCGTTGCCAAGAGCTCCTCTGCCCAGCAACAGGCTTGGCCTCCCTCTGTGGCTGCCACAAGAGTTAAAGCCGCTGTCTAGAATGCCCTCTGGCAGTGGCCAAGTGTCCCCTGCGGAGTTTACTGCGGGACACGCAGCGCATGAGCCGAGCCGGAGCTGATGTGTGTTATAATTTATAGTCGCCGGGCGCCTGTCTTCATTTAGCAGCAAGCCCACTGGCAGCCGCCCTGCCAGAAAGGAAGCGAGTCCCACAGAGGCCCTTGGCCCCCACTAGCTGACAACCTGTGGTATTTGGGGACGGCTGCTGCTTGCCGGCACCTGGGAATAGGCCGGGCCGAGATGGCGCTGAGCACGCAGTCCCCCTTCAGACCCACCCGTCAGCAGCGGGCCCTGCCAGAGGATGGCCTATTGAACATTTCCAGGAATAGCACTGCCAAGCCCGTCAACTGCTTTCTTGGAAATACACTCAGTAAGGATGGCGGCCCTCCAGCCGGGAGAGCAGAAAGCCTGGGCCGGACCACAGCACTGAAAAACAGCAGCAGGGCCTGGCTACAGGCTGGCCGGAGCATTGAGGAGGGGGTGGGGGGTCCCTCCTTGGGGACTTCTGGCTCAGCACCTCCGGCAGTCCCTGAAAAATATCCTCAGTGTAGAACAAGATGGGCTTTCTGCAGAAAGGGTCCTCCTGATTTCATGCAATTTGGCCACTTTCACATGCTTGATGTGTTCACGCTGGCTCCAGCAGACAGGAAGGTGACAGGGCCAGGAGGCAAAGTACTAACAGTCAAAGGTGAGACCCACGTGTCACCTGGGGAGGATATGCAGTTGCTCCTCTCCTCTGCTTTGCATTAGAATAGAGCCAAAGAAACCTCAGAAACAGGAGTCTTTTCTGTCCAAAACCCACCCCACCGTCCTCCAGACATTCTGGGACAAAAACTGTGACGATGGAAGAACAGTCTTGCAATTTACCCTCCCACCCAACCCCCCAGTGAACTTGCTCTGTCACAGAGGCCTGACTCCCTGGCTGCAATGTGGCCTCCCTGGAGTCTGCGCCCTGAGCTGTGGCCTGCTCTGACCTCTGGGGCAGCACCGCAGTGGGGTGGCAGGGCTTGGCAATGCCCGAGGGACACCAGCTGCCTTCAAAGAAGAACTCCCTGCAGACGCAGGCTTCATGCACAAACAAGAGAACAAAGACTCTGCTCTCTGGGTGTCCAGGAAATGTTGCTTAATCACACTTTTTAAATTATAAGAGAGTTACAGAGTTTATCAGAGAACGAGTATGGGGCTAAGTGTGAGGCCACCAGATACCATACAGGACGCCTAGTTATTTTAAGTTTCAGGTACACAACCAAAAAAAAAATTTTTTTTTTCTTTTTGGTTCATGCTCCAAATATTATTCACTATTTTTCTGAAATTCAAATTAACTGAGCATCATGTGTTTTATTAAATCTGGTCACTACGTATGAGGAATAAATTGACCTAGCTGTTAGTTAAACGATGGCAGACAATGTCCATACATAATGGACACGTACGGAGAAACCATACCAAGCTGAGAAAGCTGGAGGAAGACAAGGGGAGGATCAGGGCAAAGTGGCAAGAAGAAAGGAAAATAGGAATAGGAAGGAAAAAGTGAAGATTTAAGTGGAAGAAAAATAGGAAGACCTGAGGAGAGAGGTGAAAACAGATCATCTCTGGAGGCCCAAGAATGCCCGGGAGATGATGATATTTCCCTGAGAAATGCTGTTTTGTTGGCTCACCACTCTTCTTGGTTCTTTTGCTGCATTTTGTCTGTCTGGTAAAACCCACGGTGGCCACCGGGAAAAAGTGAGTCTCTGAGCAAGAACAACACATCTAGAACAATCTTACCCTGCGATCATGGAGGACCATTGCTTTGGGCTGAATTCCCACAGTGGGCCCCAACAGCCACACCAGACCACAGTGGAGACACTTGCCAAGTGCCAAGTGATCGAACTGATCTTTGAAACAAGCCCCTTTTCCAAAAACCAAGAGAGCCAGAATGGTAAGGAAGTCACCTCAGCCCCAGACAGAAGGTGACTCCAAATGGTCAGTTGCCTTTGTTTTTTTTCTGCTCCCCTGCCCTTACCTGCCTGCAAAACCCACCTCTGGCTCAGCCTTTCCTAGTTCATAGACAGGACAATGCCCCAGGCATGAATTGCCAAGAAAAGCCAGTTTGATCTCAAACTATTTGTTGAAATTCTGGGGGTTTTTTTTGGCAGGGTGATCCAAACCTAATTCCACAAACAACTGCAGGACCAAAGGGTCCTTCTCCTCACCTCCCTTCACCTATCCCCCACACACTGCTCTCATTCGGGGCTTGTGAATTTTCAGGGAACTGGAATCTACCCAATAACACAGACGTGGTCGCCATGATTCTGTGGACTTTTTGACGTTGGTTGAGCATGATTCAGGAAACCCTTCGGCAGCTTCTTCTTCTTCAGGGTCAGTGTGTGTAGGAACAAGAGTCACACCAGGTCTTATGTGCAGGCAACAGCAGTTCCCTGAATTAAAACTGCCCTTTCTCTTACTCACAGACGGAGGTCAGGGTGACCTAACCTAGAGAAGGCTTGGCAAGCTCCCGCTGTGGGAGGGCCACGAGCTGGGCCTCCTGACAAGAAGCCTGCTGGTGCCGTGTCCTGAGGAGCCCAAAGGAGGCTGCCTTTGGCGAGCTGTGCAGTAGTCCGCGTGCTAAATATCCCGCAAAGGCCTGCGGGTGGTACCACCAGAAGACAGTGGAACCTTCAAGATGAGGGGTCTGGGGAGGTCCTTGGGGGTTTGCCCTCAAAGGAGTTCATGAGGCCTCAGTCTGTTCTTTGCATTTCTTTTTTTTGCTTGCAGACCAAGACCTGGGCTCCACCACATGCTCACTACTATTGCCATTTAGCATTCCTCAGACCTAACAGCAATGCGTCTGCCTGACACTGGACTGGAACCTCTAAAACCATGAGCCAAAGCAGCCCTTTTCCCTTACATGTTAATAATTTCAAGTATTCTGTTATATGACAGCAAACTGACTAACACACTGGCCTGGGGAGTAAGACTCCAGTGGGGAGTAGACGAGGCCCCACTGAATGTCTCACCATGCCAAGACCCTGTGCTAGACACCAGGGCACCTGAGACTGTCCCTTTTGGATTCTGTCTATGACAGCTGCTCACATTTACTGAGCATCTAGCCTGGCTGTGCACGCAGAAGGTACTTTATGTACGTTAGCTCAGCCGATCCTCGGCAGCTACCTCAGGGGGTCAGCATTATGATTATTTGCATTATGATTATTGAAGTGACAGAGAAATCATGACTGCCAAAGTTAAGTGGTTGTATCAGAGTCTATGGGTGAGTGTGTGATGGGTTGGGATTTATCTCAGGTCTTCCTAACACCCAGCTCAGGATTCATCCTTGTCCCTCTAATTAGACCACAAGGTTCAAATCCCAGCTCAGTTGCTCATTAGTTGTATGACCCTGGGCAAATGACTTAATTTCCTCTGTGCATCTGTTTCATCTCATAGAAAGTGAAGATAAAAATGACAGTATCTAGCTCATGGGGCTGCTGTGAAGAATTAGGTGTTGGTAAGTGTAAACCAATTACTACCATGCCTGGCATACAGAGAACAGGGTATAACTGTTCTTCCTTTCTTCCTACTGCTATTGTCGTCATTGAGACTGTTATTTCAGTTACGCCAAAGGACCTGTTTGAGCCTCCTGAACCATCAAAACTGTGTGTGAGAAGGGATGTGTTCTGCACCTTCCTGGTTCATGCCTCACATTTACAAGTTACTAATCCTACTTTCTTTGACCCTCAGTAGACAGCCGTGGCACTTGGGTCAGGAAGACTGTGCATGTTTATAGAGCCCTGGACATGGAGGAACATGCTTTGACTTCACATCCATGTAGGTTCTGCTCATTGCTGTGTATCTTTCAATAATAACAATACTAATACCAATGGCTAACGTTTCTGAACCATCCCTAGGCACCCGTCACAGACCGAGCACCTTCCATACTTTACATCCTCAAATCCTCCACCAGCCCTGCCAGGTAGCTAACATTATTTCCCTTATCCTTGGCTGTGAAGAGCAAGGCCCAGAAATGCCAATTAGCCATCCCAGGTCAGTAAGTGGGGAAGCTGAGATTTATATCCCACCAGATGGGTGCCCCAGCTTCTGCCTGCTGCTTGTACATGCGTCCATGGTCATTTCAGTTTTGGTGGTTTCCTGAGGGTCACTATCCAGGGAGCATTTTTAGACAATTAGGCTTGTAAGTTCCCAGTGCTTCCTTAAACCTACTAAGTGCTTGACCTTCATAAAAGAACTGCTTAAAAGACTCAGCTTTTATGAATTTATCCTCTGCTTATTGGTGGTGACTCTGTTAATCAGGCTTTGTAGATGAAGATGGTCTAAAGCTCAAATAAACCCTAAAATCTCAATGTTGTATCACAACAAAGGCCTCCTTTCCCTCACAGAAAGCCAAAGGCATCTTTCCTACATCACTGACTTGGGGTTTCAGGGTGTTCCTACCCTTTGGCTCCACAAGACTTCTGTGGTGTCTTGGTCATTTTCCCATTGCTGGGATACACTACTTGACACCCACTAGTCAAAGGAGGAAAACCTTATTAGGCTCACAGTTTCAGGAGGGTCAGTGCATGGTCGTTAGGCTCAGACACAGAAATGGCACATGGAAGGGCTGGCCAGGGAAAAAACCTGCTCACATGATGGCAGCCAGGAAGCAGAGAATGAAGGGAAGATCTGGGAAGGGAAACATAACCTTCTAGACCATGCCCTCAGGGACCACCTCTTCTGATCAGGCCCCACCTCCTAACAGTAAATCAGCTATAGCATCCCCATAATCTAATCTTCTTCCAAAAACTTCACCCATGAGAGTATGAAGCTCTTAGGAGACATCTAGGCATAAACCAGAACATATAGTCACAACCAAATAAGGTGGGGAACATGGAGGACAGTTGTGAAAACTGCCCTCACCTGGAATTTACACATACCTCATAGTCACTTTCCATTGGCCAGAAGAGTCACACAGTCCTAATCACAGCAAATGAAGAAGTGGGTGCATGTAGGTTTTCCCTTCCCAGGCCCCTAGTGAATTTTACCCAGCTTACAGCCCCAAGTTAGGGAGAACCATTAGTGGGGCTGGGGTCACTCAGAGGTGGAACATAGCCTAATACATGTGAGACCCTGGCTTCCATTGCCAGCATCACACAAAACAAACAAGCAAAAACAACTGCTAGCAATTTACCAATCTAGTCACATGGACCATTTTTTATTAATTACGGCCTTTTAGTCATTCAATTACAGCTTCCTTAAATTGTTGTGTCCATTCAGCAAATGTTTACTGAGTATTCCTTTCTTTTAGCACTTGTAAGTCCTGGGGATACATCAGTAAATGAACTAGAACAAAACCACTGTTTCGTTGAACTAGCGTTCCACTTAGAAATGAGGGGCGATAGATAACTAACCTAAGAATTAAGAAAGCAGCGTAACATATTAGATTTTAATGTGTGCAATGGAGCAAAATAAAACAGAGGAAGAGAATCAATATGTTAGTGTGGGTGGAGGGAGGAATTTTAAATAGGTCAGCTAAGAAAGGCCTTCCTGAGAGAGGAATGTTGAGCAGATAGCCAAAGAATGGAGGAGAGCTCTGGGCTGAGAATCTTCAGAGAACAGCAAACAGCTAATGCAAAGGCCTTGCACTGGCATATTAATGGGCAGTGAAGGCATCAGTGTGGCTTCAGGGCAGACTGATAGGAAGAGGTGAACTCAGAAAGATGACTGGGAGGGGCAGGGATGTACCAACCCTCAGGGTCTTGCAACCGTGTAGGGACTTTTGCTTTTACTCTTGTTGTAAAATTCTCAACTTTCTCCCACACCTTCCGGCAAATGCATTACATTTATGTTTCCCCTAGAGCAGCGGGCCTGAAACTTGAGCGGGCAGCAGGGTCACCTCCAGGGAGGTCAGCATTGCTTACCTCCTCTGCCATTGCCACCTCTAAGAGTGGCCGTGGCAGGGCCTGAGAGCTTGCACTTCCAACAGGACCTGAAGTGCTCTAGTGGGAGGTTTGTGTCCCTTGCGTCCCAAGTTAATGTGTTGACACCAATACCAATCTGGTGGTATTAAGAGGTGGGACCTCTGGGAGATGATGAGGTCCTGAAAGTGGAACCCTAATGAATGGAATGCATGCCCTTGCAAAAGAGGCCCAGACAGTGGCCTTGCCCCTTCCATCCCAAGAGGACAGTGAGAAACGGGACAGTAGGACAGGACAATGAGAAAGTGCCATCTGTGAGCCAGGAACAGGATGTCACCAACACCCAATCTGCTGGTTCCCTGGTCTGATTCCCCAGCCTTCTGAACTCTGAGAAATGAGTGACTATCACTTAAGCCACCCCAGTTTTTGTGGTTTTGTGACAGCAGCCTGAGCTAACTGAGACATCGGGGGCTGCTGATGTGGCTGATACTACTTCCTGCACCAGGAGGACCTGCGCTGGCACCTGGGGAGGAACAGCCACATCATTTGCAAGGCCTAGAGGAAAAGGAAAATGCACGAAGAGCGAAACAGAAGATAGATAATAGGAAACGGGAAGGTAGATCTTTCGCAAATGGGAAGAAGATCAAGAGTTGGAGGGAAGGGAGGAGAAAAAGTTAAGAAGAATTAAGATGTGTTGAAGGTAGTGTTTTTTCCTGTTAAATACAGCAGTCTTTAATTTTTAAAACCGTGGATATTTCATTTGTGACTTTGCAAGTATTCAAAACTAGAAGTTTTAAGCTTTAAAGAATTGTATCGACTCCCTTGTACACTTTATTGTGATATCCATGTTATCCAGCTAGCCACCATATTATCCACCCTTATTTTGTAATGATTCATGGAGAAATTTGCTCCCTCAGTGCCAGCACTTCCTGTCCCAGTGCTCGCACTCAGAGTTGTTTGTGAAGATGCCCCAGGGACAGGTTCCTGAGACAGACAGGCCACATCCCAGTGCTGCCCTCAGCTGAACCCTGCCTGTCTCCCAAGGCCACCACTGCTGCTGCTGGCCCTGTACCCAGCCTAAGTGTCCCTCCCAATCCTCAGATTGCCTAGGACAGCTCCAAGCATGAGTATCAGACTGCCTACTGCCATACTTGTAGGCTTGAATCTGCACAGGTATGTTAATTGACTATCTGTTGCTGTAACAAAATATCAGAGACAATTCATTTACAGTTTTAGAAGTTCCAGTCCGTGGTCTGGTGGATCTTTGGGGCATCACGGTAGCAGCACAGGGTGCAAAACCACTTATTGCACTGCCAGGGAGCAAAAGAGAGGAAGACAGGCCCCCAGGGACCGAGGGCTTCCTACAAGGCCCCTCTTCCTCTACCTCTCTGTAGTGTCACCCTGGGTCTTTAACGCATGGACTTGTGTGGGGACACTCAAGACCCAAACCACAGCAGACTGTGTACACCCCACCTGGTGGTGTCCTGCAGCTCACATGTGCGTGCCACAGTTCCATCAGGCTTCACAACCCCACTTCAAAGACAAAGTTGTGAGAAATTTCCAGGCTTTGACAGCAGGTCCTGAAACCAAGTGTGGCATCCCTTCCAAGCCTGGGCCCTGCCTGACTACAGCTGACACACCGTGAAGTTGCTCTTCTTCTTGGCTGGCAATGGCTTAGCTTAATTCTGCCAAGGCAGCATTTGCTAACAATCTATCATACTAAGTCACTTAAGACCTATTTTTCCGCTAGACCAGGAGTCAGAAAACTATGGCCTACTGATCAGCTCCAGCCTACTGCCTGTTCATTTTGTTTTTTAGTTGTCTTTATCTAGGAACTACAACATTATATGCATATAATGATAGTCAAGAAAATTAACATATGCAGCCTTTCCTGTAGTTATCCTTCGTTTTGTGTGTGTGTGACAAGAGCACCTAAATTCTACTCTTGGCAGATTTCCACTCTGCAGTGCAATATTACCTGTAGTCCTCATGCTGTGCATTAGATCTCTAGATTTATTTGTCCTCTGCAACTGCAATTTTGTACCCTTGGAACTCTACCTTCCCATTTCCCTGTCCTCTCTCCCCTGGCAACCGCTGTTTACTGTTTTCTATGTATTGGACTTTTTTCCCGCCTGTTTTGTAATAGCTTCATTGGAACACACCACCACTCATTTGTTTACATAATGTCCGTGACCGTGTTCACATTACGATGGCAGGATCAAGTAGCGTGACAAGGAATGTTTGGCTCACAAAAAGCAAAAAACATTTGTGATCTGACCTTTCAGAGAACAAGTTTGTTGACATCTGCAGTAGACTGTAAGGTCCCAGAAGGTAGGGATCATGTCTGTCGGGTTCATTTCTGGGTTCCCAGTGCCTGGAGTAGTGCTGGTCTACACACAAAAGGTGATCAAAATATATGGTGGTGAATGTTTAAATTAAAGCAAATTACTGTAAAAGACACATTGCCATGAATCCCCCTCAGAATACTCCCTTTTGTTTCAAACACACTTTTCCCACTGTTCTTGCCATTTTCTGAAGCAGTTCTGTAAGTCCTCTTTCATGAGGTGTGATCAAAACTACACTGAATGCTGCTGCATAGTACCATCCAAGGCAAATCATGCCACGTCCTCATCCACCTTAGTGCCACCAGTCTGGCTCTGTGCAACTTCTGACTCTTCCTCAAAGTCAGAATGACGATGAAAGGTGGTTTGAATTGATTTAGGACATCAAGGCCACCACAATAGTGCAACAAGATACTCTTGAAAGAGGACTTCCAGAACTGCTTCAGGTCACAAGAATGATGTGGTAAGTATATTCAAAATGAGGAGGAGTATTTTGAGATTAATGACACTATATCTTTTATTGTAATGTTTTTCTATTTAAACATTCACTGCACCTTTCCTATGGGCCAGTGGCAGCCATGAGGGTCCCTGGGACGAGAAACAAGAAGCCAACACCTTCCGGTGAGCCAGTGGGCATGCAGGATGGGAAACAAGAAAAGGCAAGGCACACCCTCACCACTCCTGTAAGCAACCGGATGATCCAGAGAAACACAGGCTGAGATGATAGCTACTGAAGTAAAAAAAAATGTTTAATGCTTGCAGTGATTAGTGTTTGACTTTGCAGGCCTAAAGCCAGTAGCCTGAGCATCTATATAGAGGATAACAACATACAATATCAGCCGCTATGGGGGATCTCCTTCTGAGGAGGTAGCCACTGTTAATTCCCTATTATTCTGCTTTGAAGTCCTGTGTTGCTTTCATTGTTTTGTTTGGTTTGGTTTTATTCTATTTCATTTTGTTTGATTTTATTGTGTTTAATGGTATAAGCAACTACTTTGGAGATAACAAGAGGCATTATGGTAGCCATTGTTGATTTCCTATTATCTTTTTTTGAAGTCCTGTATTACTTTCACTGTTTGTTTTGATTGGCTTTATTCTGTTTTGCTTTGTTTGGCTGTTATTCTTTCTAAAATAAAATAAAAGAAATAAAAAGAAAACATTCACTACATTTTTTTGATCCTAGATGTTAATATCCTAAATCAACCCTTGTTGAAAAAATGATTTAAAAAATGAATACAGAATGCTGGCTTTGGCAGCACATATACTGAAAAATGAACACAGAAGAACCTAGCACTTATCAAAGTAACTTACTTTGTCAAACACAAAATCATATAAGTTTTAATATTTTAATATTTTTGTTTTTATATAACTGGATGTTTAAAATGACTTGCCTGAGTATGAAATTATCTCTCCCGGGACATGTAAGGTGTTTGTCTTGTGGTTTAGCATGCCCTTTGGCACATGTCCACACACCCCAGTCCAGGGGGCACAGGCACAGAATACTTGCCACTCATTACTCAAATATTTATTGAGCAAAGCATGGGGCTAGATATGATGACAGAAATGACAGTGATCCCACTGTGTCTGACTCAGTGGATCTGTAAAGCTCATAAACCAAAAAGAAAAAAAGAGACTACCAAATATATAATATACACAGATACACATATGTAGGTGGATGATGAAAAGTGTTGAGTGCTAAGGAAAACTTCTGGATCAAGGTCTGTGCGCTAGGACAGGTTCATGGGGCTAAGGAATCAGGAACGGATTTGTGCCAGTCTCTACATTTGCTTTCAAACCCAACCCTTGTTCTGCCAACTGAGTGTGTCAGTGGGAGGCCAGGGACAGAGATGAGAGGAGGCAGGGAAGGAGGAACTAGGGGCTATGTTCCCTCTCTTCAACCCTCCATTTTGTCATCTGTAAAGTGGAAAAGGCTGTTTTTTAAAATGGGAATTGAATTGAATTGAACTGAATTGAGTTGAGTTGAATTGAATTGAGTTGAATTGAATTGAATGCAAAATTCTTAATATAGTGCCTGATATATGATAAACACTTGAAGAATAGAGCTACCATTGCTGATAGCCTTGCTGGGGTTAAGTAGGAAAGAGTTCAGTGATCAATTAATGATGTCTGCCAAGGTAAAGGCTAGGAGGGTGTTGCTATGTGAGAGGACCAATACTAATCCTGGTATACTAAAGCTATATTATGGAGAGAGAATGATAAGACCTAATAAGTGGGTTGATGGACTCTAGCAAGGGAGTGGAAGAAATACAGGAATTGAGATGATGAACTCAAAACACATGAGAAAGGGTAGGTTTTGGAGAGAAGACTACGAATTCATTTTTAGACAATGGGCCTTTCCAGTTGAAAACATAATGCACAATAACATCCTCAGGACACCTCAGGACACAATAACATTGACAGAGACACATGTATACGTGGTGAGTTAGCCAAGAAAATCATCTCAACAGCTACGTATCAGGCATCATGGAGAACTGGAGAACGGTGCAGGAAGCCACAGTAGCTTGCTTCCAGCATCTGACCTCTCCTGAAGAGGAGAGGCCACTGTTCCTTCTTAGCAGCTCTCTCGTACTCAGAGCTTCTTCTGGGTCCACTTCTCCTGCTCCCTGGGCTCCCTCTTCCTGCCTCTGTATCTGTGGTTATAGTCACTGTGCCTTGTATGGTGGTCAAACTGGATATTAGCTACCCATCACGAAGCTCCCCAATGGGCTGCGTCCTCAGGTTGGACCACCACACTTCCTTGAGTTCCAGCTTGTCTTGGGTCCCTCCGGCTGGGTTATGGAGTTGTGATCAGTACAGTAGAGTCAGCTGATACAAAGTAGAAAGGCATCATTCTCAGAAGGAGCCTTCGACCCAGCCAATTTCATGGCCAGTCTGGTGTAGACATGGTTAGTTAGAGATGTCCATGAAACCAAAGCACTGAGACTGGAAAGTGGTCGAGAAAGCTTTAGGAATCTCTATTTACTTCTAATAGTGTGCATTTCCTAGGAATTTTTTTATTATACAAAATCAAAATCTGTCCAAGGCAAAGAAGCCAGAGATTATTTATGACAGAAACAGTTTTTTCAACGGGGCCTAGAAAATTAGATAATTTCTGAGAGGAGAAACTTTGAAATTGGCTTGGAAGGATGGGTGTGGTGAGGTTAGATTTCCTTACTGTTTTGAGAGTGAAATATTCTACAACTTAGGAAAACAAAACGGCCCATCTGTCGGTGATCCTTCCCAGAACTCTTGGTAGAATATCCATCGCACCCCTGGGAACTGGGGGGACCCAGAACTAGCAATGCACACATTCCAAAGACAAGGTGATACAGGCAAGCTCATGCGAGAAACAGAGAAAGGACAAAAAAGAGAGAGGAGACAAAAAACATTTCAGCTAACATTTAGAAAATATAGTATTGATGGAGACAGATGACTTAAGCAATGCTTGCTCTTAAAAGCCCTCGTAGGTACACAGAGTAACCCATTATGCTCTCCCCAAGAGGTAGTAAATGCATTTTGCTTTCAATCCTTAAGGGAGAAATGACCCAAGCACTCAAAGTCTTTTCTTAGACTATTTACAATTTCAATTTCAAGTTTAATGAATTTAAGGAATTGTATCTAAAAAGTGGAGAAGTTTTAATGAAAGAGAAATAGAATCCTGTGCTCTAATCTTGTGCCCTTATTATAGAAATACTTTTTATAACTCTTATACACTTGCATATGCAAATTTTATGCAAGTGTCACGTGAAACCCTCAGCCTCACCACGTGGACCCTCTGGGCTGAAGGCTGACTTGAGCACCTGGCATCTGTGTGAACTGCCAAGTTACTTAAATGCTCCAGGCCTCAGTTTTCTCACCTGAGAAATGGGAGCAATAACAATACTTCCTTGAGTGTTAGATGAGACAGTGTCTGTAGAGTGGCTAGTTCAGTGCTGGCCGCACAGATCAATACAATTATTGATCAGGAAAGCCAGGGGCGTGGTGATCCCAGGTTGACTGGACAGAAGTCAGCAGTTGTCTCCATTTTTCTCTTCCCCACAATAACGGGGTCCCGATACTTTCCTGCCTCGAGCCTGTCTAAGATGGATGAAGACACATAACAAACACAAAGCAAGTGCCCAGTATGTTCCGGAAGGGCCCACCTAGGACCTGGGAAAGCAAAGCGACGCTGTGGAGTTCACTGTTGTGCAGTGCTGTGCTGAGCACTCTGCAGGTGTAATCTGTGCCAGCACCTACCAGATGGCCGGGCTGCTCCCCAAACAGCCGAGGAAGCCGCTCCTCATGAAGGTTACTGGTGCAGGCTAAACTGTGACACCTGCCCCCCAATTCCTATGTTGGGGTCCCAGGACTACTGAATGGGACTAGATTTGAAGACAGGGTCTTTAAATTCAGTTCTAATTAGAGACTAAGGTAGGCATTTATCCCATAGGACTTATGTCCTCATAGGGAGAGGCAGTCTGGCATCAGGGAGGCACACAAATGCACGCAAGCACACACGCACATACACACACACACACACACACACACACGAAAGACTGCAAGCCAGGGAGGGAGGTCTCAGAAAAAGGTAGCAAGTCTGCAGACACCTTGCCCTTTTTGTTGTTTAAGGCATCTTGTCCACGGGATTGGTTAAGACAGCCCTAGCCAACTAGAAGAACATAACTTTTAAAAGATTGGGGACACGCCCCAAATCCCATAAGCAACCGGCTGGTTTAGAGGACAGCCTGGGTTGATAGCAACTGATGTATGAAAAGCAGCTGAATGCTTGTGTTTGGTTGACTTTGCAGACCTGGGGCCGGCGGACTGAGCATCTGTTGGGAAGATGACAGTATGCAATATAGCAAATATGAGGGATTTCCTTCTATCTTGTTTTTGAAATCCAGTATTGCTTTTACCATTTTGTTTTGTTCTGATTGTTTTGCTTTATTCAATGTTCTATTGATTGGTTTTATTCTGTTTTGTTTTGGTTTGATTTTGCTATGATCGAATGGATAACTACTGTGAACATAACACGATATACTATGGTAGCCATTTTTGTTTTCCTATTATCCTGCTTTGAAGTTCTTTACCAGTTTCACTGTTTTGTTTTGATTGGGTTTATTTTGTTTTGTTTTGTTTTGTTTTGTTGGGTTTTATTATCTTTAAAATAAAATTTTTTAAAACTTTTATTTAAAGAGGAAAAACAAAACAAAATAAAACAGAATAAAGGGTAGCAACAATACAGAATTCCAAGGAAAAAAGGAAAAGAACAACAACAAAAAAATCCTAAGAAATTATTACTTGACAAATTACATACTGACTTCTTGGAAATAGTTGTTCAAATTACAAAGTTAAAACATGTAAAGTAGACATTCAAACAGTGAGACTGTTAACAGTTCTGCTCCACGATCTGACAAAAACAGCAATATGGTCATCCATCTTACCCACTCAAATATACATGCAATTATAT
>PVJX010018855.1:5339-35867 GCA_004027295.1 Dolichotis patagonum
TCTTCTTCTTCTTCTTCTTCTTCTCCTCCTCCTCCTCCTCCTCCTCCTCCTCCTCCTCCTCCTCCTTCTCCTCCTACCTTGAATCAAACTCATGACCTTGCACTTGCCAGGCAGACACTTGTGCTGCTGAGCTAAATCCCCAGTCCTTCATCTCATTTCTTTTTGCCGTTGATCTACAGTTTTATTGCACTATGGTCTGATAATATATATGGGATAATTTCAGTTTCTTTGCATTTACTTAAGACTATTTTGTGAACTAATATGTAATCTACTTTAGAGAACATCCCATGTACAGCTGAGAAGAATATGTATTCTGATGTTGTGGGGTGGAACACTCTATAGACAACTAGTAAGTGCATTTGTTGAAAATTTTGGTTCAGTTCTGGTATTTCTTTGTGCATTTTTTGTCCAGTTGACCTATTTGTGACAGTGGGGTATTGAGGTCCCCCCATTACAATTGTATTAGTGCTTATTTGATTTCTCATGTCTGTTAATATTTCTTTTATATAGTTGGATGTAGTGCTATTTGGTTCATTTGTATTTGTGACTGTTATCTCTTCCTCTTGAACTGTTTCTTTAACAAGGATGTAGTGTCCTTCTTTGTCTTTTTGACCAGTCTTGGCTTGAAAGTCACTTTGTCTGCAAATAGAATAGTTACTTTTTTCTGGGTTCCTGTAGTATGGGGTATTGTTTTCTATCTTTTGACTTTCAGTCTATAAGTTTCTTTTTGAGTTAAATGTGTTTCTTGTATGGAGTGCATTACTGAATATAGTTTCTTGACCTATTATGCCAGTCTGTTTCTTTTGATTGATGAATTGAGACCATTTACATCAATGGTTATAACTGACATATATTGACTTGTCCTTATCATGTTATCTTCCTGTTGTTGGTTCCCTTTCTTTCCCCTCTGTTTAATTACTTGCCCTATTTGGTGTATTGATTCTGTTGACATTCATAGAGTTATAGTCTTCATTATCTCTTTCTAGAATGTCATTTAGAACATTCTGGAGTGCTGGTTTGGTGGTCTTGAATTTCTTCAGGTGTTCTTTGTCATGGAAGTATCTTACTTCTCCATTCATTTTGAAAGCTAGTTTTGCAAGGTACATGAATCTTGGTTGAAGGTTGTCTTTGCTCAGAGTTTGCAATACTTTAAGCACTCAATGATTTAAGCATTTGTATTGAGAAGTCTGCTGTGATTCTGGTGGGCTTTCCTTTATAGGTGGTTTTTTTTCTCTAACAGCTTTTCCAAACTTCAGGTGCCATAAAAAAGTTATGGGGTGCGGATGTGGAGATAAGAGCCATGCAAAGTGGGAGCCTGGAAGACAGTGGGGACTCATTGCAATCTAACCAAAACCATGTACAAGATGATGTATAGGTGATACTTGCTTTTCAGCAATAAAATATAAAGTTCTTTTTGAAACAGATCCTCATCTAGACTTTAGCTGAACTTTGAGGAAAGGTAGGGATAATAGTTGCACTCTGAGATGGATTCTTCTGAAGAAGAAAAGGGAGGGATGCTTTTATCCATCTATTTGTCCACCCATCCACCCATTCATCTACCCATCTATCGGTCCTCTCTCCTGCCCCCTACCTATCTTATCTCTCTATCTGCTCACTTATTTAGATTGATTATTTTGTGTTCATTTCAGCTAGGAGTGTGAGAAGAAAAGACCCTGAATCTCACTGGCTTCCATAGTTATTTTTCTGAATTAGGGCCTACACTGTTTTGGGTTATTATGATCTTGGCTTTAGTCTGGGGGTGCAACCCTCAGCTAAGACTTCCTCAGGATTCTGAGCTAAGTTGTGATGCCAGATCACAGTCACCTGAGTTGGACTTGGCATTGACATGCACAGAAAGACACCCCACACACATATGCAGGTGTCCTGCTTTGAATCCTGCATCCCAGTGCTGTCATTTTCAAACAATTCTCACTAACACTTGGAAAACACTTAAAATACTCAGTGTTTGCTTAACAAAGTATAGGTTACTGCCTTGTATCCTAAAAGGGACTTGTATATATTAATATGACCTTAGCCTTCCTTCTTGAACTGCACAAGGTGGACTTAGAACTATATGAAGAGTTATGTGTCCCAGTGATAACCTTTCACCCAAATTGAGGCAGCAAAGTCTGTTTCCCCACACAAAAGAGTGATCACTGCAGTCATTTAGTATAGCATCTGGCTTCTACCCTGGGAAGAGCACTGGTGAATTTCAGCCACATCTGTTATGTAACTGAAATAATGTTAATATAGGTCCAAGATTCTTCGATCAAAAAGTTGCAGCAGAATTTTTGCCTCTGGAAAGAAAAGTAGACATGTTCTATCATTAGTATAGTCAAAAGCCTTGACATTCAAATAAAAAAACAAATACCAGAAAACAACAAAAGACAAAGAGAAGAAAGCAGCCAAGTAGGATCTGGAGACCTGGGGAGCAACGTATCCATGAGCTCTGGGGTTTTCTTTTTCTGGCATGTATCCCAGTTTTGGAGTCAGAGTGGCTGGCCACTTGGAACTACTAATAGGCACAGACAGAGCAGCAATGGTAAAAGCCTGCATTCTCTAGCAAGGGACCAGGAAGGGGGCAGCCTGGTAAGAGATGCTTCCACAAGGAGGATGTGCAGGTGGCGACTAGGTATATGAAAAGATGCTGTCCTTGATTACTAGGGAACTACAAGTTCATATTGCAGTGAGATATTAGCTATCAAAATTCACAAAAATTAAAAACCAAGACGTCAAATGCTGGAAAGGATGCAGAAAAACTGGATCCTTCAGATGCTTCTGGTGAGAATGCAAAACGGTGCAGTGCCTCTGGACAACAGTTTAGCACACCAAATATGCAACTACCCTGTAAGCCTGAAATGGCACCCCCAAGCATTTATGCCAAATAAATGAAGTTTTGTGTTTACCACAAAACTCCATAGTTAAGTGTTTGCAACAGCACACTTTATAGTAGGCAAAAGCTGGAAACAGCTCTGATGTCCTTCAGTGATGAATGGTTAAGCAAGCGTGGTACATCAAGAAGACCCCGGAACACTACTCACCAGTAAAAATGAATGGGTTAGTGATACTTGCAACAACTTGGTTGTAGTATAACTCTAGAGAGTTATACTAAGTGAAAAAAGCCAATCTCAAAAGGTTGCATACTATACATTCTCCCTTCTGTGACACAGCTGAAATGGCAAATTGATGCAAAAGGGAAGCATATCAGTGGCCTCCTGGGGTTGAAGAAGGTATGGCAAGGAGGCAAGAGAGGTGAGTACACAAGGGATCCTTTGGTGGAGACAAATGTTCAGTACCTCACTTGTCTCTGTGTCTGTAGCCTGGCTGTGATCTAGTTGTATAATTTCCAAGATGTTCCTTTGGAGAAACTGTGACTAGGTTCTCTCTGTCCTCTTGCAACTGCATGAGTCTACAGTGAATTCAAACTACAAAGTTTTATTCTTTTTTTAAAAATGTGTCATCCCTAGCTCCCATTAATTCTAACTTCATAAGAGGCAAGAATAGCATTGGCTGGGGTCTGAGTACTCCACAGCAGCAGCAGATGAATTATTTGTTCACCAGAAAGCATCCTTTTCTTCCTGCCAAATTTCACTACCTTGTTTTCTGCAAACTCCATTTCTGATAAAGGTTTATAAAGACTATAAAGCACAAATTGACTTTGTTGAAAAATTTGCAATTAGAAATAAAAGTTATAACTCAAAGCCTTGATAATTCTAATCTGTTTTTTAGGAACTTCTTCTAATAGCACTGTGCAGCATTTCTAAGCGTTGCTGTCAGTTTGTCATGATAAGCACAACACACATCCATCTCCACTTTCGGCAAAGTGTCTCATTGATTGTCATAATCGAGGGACATCTCAGGAAAATTCCACCATTGATTGTCAAATGGTGTCCAAATGGAATACTTTGTGACTGTTGAGGAATGGTGCTGAACTGATAATATGCTGCTTCTTGTGAATTTGCAGAAAAACATTGCTGTAAAAACCGAGATATGGATGAAGTAGAATGTAGTTTACTTGGAAGGTAGAAAGCAGAGACGGTTTCTCAGGATAATGCTAGAGAGCTGTGTTGTGAGAGTTGGTGCCTAGACTTAAAGATAGGGGAGGAAGCTGCCTAAGCTGTCCAGGCCTGCGGATGAGAAGCTCCAGCAGGTGCCTGGCCGTTCTGTCTTCTGACCTGCGAGTTGGGCCCGGGTGAATTGGAGCTATGTCGTCTAAACCAAGGATTTTTGAGAAAAGCCTCACTTTGAGGACTGTACCTTGCTGGCCCTCTGGACCTTCCGCTTCCTGAGTGTTGTGGTTTGTGTTCCTGTGGCCTCGCCCCAAGCCTCATGCAATCATAGATGCAACCAAATCTAGCGTTTGTGATTGGTTCGTTGTGTAGTGCTCGGATTGGTGGTGTGTTTCACCCGCCCAGGGGTGGAGCCAGGATGCGATGTATCAGCGGGAAGAAGGTTTGACTGTCTGTCTTGCTGGTTTGAGCTTGCTGTTTGGTGCAGCCCGCTATGCCACCCTGCTGCCTGGAGCCCACTGAGTATGGACTGACACCTCCAACCTGTAAGAAATAAACCTTTCCTTCCCTAACTTTGGGCGTCAGGTATTTTGTCTCAACCATGAGAGAAAAAAGTAACTAACACACTGAGTGAATCATCTGCTGAGCAGCTGTGCTCTGCAGAGGCTAGGGAGGCCACTGTTGAGTCTCCCCAGGAGCAGCTGTGCCCGGGGAAGAAAGGTTCCGTTTCATCAGTCAGAGCCACCGACTATTTCTCACTCCAACCACAGGTCAAAGGATAGTTACTGAGTAGCTAGGGTCTGGACTTGGAGCTTGCCATCTGCCCTGGTTTTTAGGGGTATCTCTTGTGGGGCACTCTGGCCATTTCTGCTCTCAATTTCCCAGTGTGGCTGCTGCTCCACATGCGACTTCTGCCTCTGTCCTCTAGAAAACATACCTACAGGTTGCTGTCATGTGTCCTTTCGTGGGCACATGCTGTACTTGTGGGAAAGCCCCAGTGAACTTGAGCTGTCAGTTCAAACCCGTTGCCAGGATTAGCAGTAAAGTGAAGGGATCGCTCAGGACCTTGGAGTCAGGCATGTCTTGAATTTATGCTGAATTGCAAAATAACATGTGTACTTATCTGGGCATGGTGGGACACGCCTGTAATCCCAGCTACAAGGAGGCTGAGACAGGATGATTATGAGTTTGATTCCTGCCTTGGCAGTTTATCAAGACTATCACAAAGCAAAAAGCAAACAAACAAATAAAACCTAAAAGGGGATGTAGCTCAGTGCAAAAACAAAAATAAGAACAAAACAAAACATGTTCTTAACATGAATGACTCTAATTCCTCATCTGTGACATGGGGCCTGTGCCTCTCCTTGAGTTTTGGTAACCAGGACCATGTGGGGAGCACATCTGACATCTAGCAGCTTGATCCTGCACTGGGTGAGGATGGTGGCACAAGTGACAAGGTCTCCAAGTCAGGCAGAACCGGGTTAGGCGACATGTGACTTATATTTGATTCTACAAGTATAAATTAGGGTCAGTAATGATCTATATGCCAAGATTGGCATTTTGGGGTGACCTGGTCCATCTGATGTGGTCTCCAGCTAGGATAAGATGTCCATTGTCCCTAGCTAGGATGGATGTCCATTGTTACTGGTTAGGGCAGGACCAGACATGGGTCCAGGGTCAGAAGACCCTCACCCAGATTCTTTTGCCTTTTCCTTGGGGTGGTCATGTTGACCTCAGATGCCTTCCACCTGACATTTCATGTTTCCTTCTTCCTTCTCCTAACCCCCTGCATCCCCTAAGCACCCAGAGCCCCAGGCACTGCTCCCAAGGCCCCCACTTCCTTAAAGTGACGGCTGGCTAACTTTATTCAGGAAACTCCTTCTTCCACCCCATTAAGGCTCCCACTTCCCTGGGTTTCCAGGCATAGATGTAATTTTCTGATCACCAATGTTTACATCCAGGTATAAATGGCCTGTTGATTTCTCTTCTGAGTGATATTTCTGTTTTCTAGGAAAAATAAACTACAGTGGGCAAGGTGTGTCTTCTCAGGATCATCTTGAGGCCCTCACCTGCTCACCCTGGGGTGTAGACACTGGTCCCATGGCCTGCTGGTCCCATGGCCTGTGTCTCTGTTCTTTCTCCTAACTGTGCCACTGTCAGGACCATTGCAGAACTGGACCCTGAACTTGGTGTCCCCTTCCTGTGGGGTCAGCTGGGTGTCTCTGATCCTCCCGTGGATGTCTTTTTCCCTACTTGCTCATACTTTTGTTTTTTTGTTTGTTTTATATTAGTATAAGTTCGTAGTGCATAATGTTTACATTCTTTGCTGGGCATGGTGGTGCACACCCGTAATCCCAAAATTTGAGAGGCTGAAGCAGGAGGATCACTGTGAGTTGGACTCCAGCCTGAACCACATAGTGAACTCCCTGTACTACTCAGAGAGACCTTGTCTCAAAAAACAGCAACAAAAAAAGTTTACATTCTTTGTGGGGAGTGGGTACATGTGCATAACACATATTAATTCCTTTTTTTTATTTTAAAAAGCAAAACAGAAAAAAAGATAGAAACGGTACAGAATTTCAAAAAAGTTCGAAAGTAACACTAGTGACTATATTGCATATTGTTATCTTTTACAATTGCATACATACCTCCTGCGCTGTTGGAATGTCTAATGCCATCTGATTTTGGAGGGTGGCCTGTTTTTTTACCTTTTTTATTTACAAGAGAGATCAGCCACAATGTCATTTAAGGCATTATGGGTATAGTTAGTTGAGGCCTCCATATGCATCATATAACCTTTTCCTGGACAAGAGCTGGTGGGTTTCAGTGATGCGTATTGTTATCTTTGAAGTAATTGTTCAGGTTATGAGATCTAGGCACAAAAAATGATCAGTCAAACAATGACAGCACAAACTGTTCTTTTTGATGAACAGATTAGTAGTATAGCTATCTATCTTACATACATATACATACACACATTTATATATGTATACCTACATCTATATAATTCCTTTTTTCAACCCCTTTCATTTCCCTTTCTGTCCCCTGCATTCATCTTCTTTCTTTTTTTTCCATACATGTTTGCAGTACATAATGTTTACATTCCCTGTGTGGAGTTAGTTTATATACATGGCACATCTTAATTCCTTATCTCATTCCCTTTCCTCTGTCTCTCTTCCTTCCCTCCACACTTCAGATTTCCATGGAAATGAGTCATCAGATGCATCCTTTCTTCTCCGTAGTTAACCAGGAAAGAATCCAAGTCAGATGCTGTCAGCTTCTTTGTAAGGTCACAAAAGCCCTGTACGACATCACCCTCAACGGTCCAAGAACTCACATGAATTACACGGGTGAATTGGTGGGAAGGTTGTTTGGATGTTGGGGAATCTTGCTGATTTTTCACTGTGCTGCAGGTCACATGAGTGTGTCAAAGCATGAGTCCAGAGCCTGAACATTAAATAAACCTGGAGGCCAGCGGGGACCCGGTGGAAAGGGCCACCTTCTCCAGACTGCCTGTGGTGAGCAACATGAGGTTTACAGCAGTCATTAAGCCAGAGCAGATGCACATTTATCAACTGTAAAGCCTTGACCTGCCCACAGTACAGCAGAGATCAGCCATGCGCTTCTGCTGTAGCCTTCAGAAGTATACTTATTTATTACCTCTCCAGAGACCTCCAAACAAAAGATAGGCAGACTGTGCTATTAATTTCATAACTTCCCCAGTGAAAGCATAAACAAGTGGTCCTGGTCTCTGATGGATAGGGAATCCCACTCCTGCCCAGCGTAGAAACACTTCTGCTGCTATGAGAGCTAAGAAGGCCTTGGATGCAAATGCTCACCCTTTTTGGACACACCTCGGAACAGGAGTCAGCAGCGCACTGGAGATGGTTTTCCTAGAGAGATAGGTCCTGACCCACACTGTGACCAGCAGTCTTTATCTCCTCCCACAGTATATCCCCCGAGCTAACTCAGTTTGGATCTCAGAATTGTTTCCGTGATTCCAGCTAGGCAAACAGTACAGTTTGCAGGTGCATAAAGCCATCATCAGAGCTATTCCCTGGCCCGTGCCCTCATATGGCCTGTGTGTTCCTTAGCCCTGGTCTCACAGAGCTATGTTTTGTGACTTTCCCAATCCAGCAGTATGTGCCTTTGTGAACTTGAACTGAGCCAACTAGTGACTGGGAGGCCCAGAGCTGTGTTCCTTGAATGTCATGGATCTTCTGCACCTGAGTTTCCCTCAGTGCTGGCTGTGGTTCCCATTGGAAAGGACAGCTCTGGCCTTGCTATGCCCTGGTCTCTGATCACAGTGGTGCCCCTCTGCCCCACCCACCCCCTACCTCCCCAGCCCACTGTTGGCTCCTGCTCCCAGTGTGGGTCCAGGCTTATCCAGAGCACACAAAGCCAAGACAGAGCTCTGTACCCCAGTGCCCTGCCACCAATGTCCTCTCTTTTTAGTTCACATGACCTCACGTAGGCACCTCCTCAGGTCTGCTGTCTGACCTTTATTGCTCACTGCAGGTCTCTGGACAAGAAGCCTTGCAGCTCAGGCCTCAACCAGGTGTTTTCCCCTTAGGAACCCGGAGCTCTGGCTCCACCTGGCTGGTCCCCTAGTGGGCTGTGGCCTTGAGCAGCAAAGAAGGCAGGAAAGCTGTGGCAAGGATGTTGACAAGCAGTCTTAGACACACTGCACCTCAGAGGTGGCACATTCTCGGATAGTGCAGGCCCAGGGCTATGGATGCCGAGTGTCCAATGGGAGCTGACTTGCAGTGTATCCCCCTTGCTCTCACCCTTGCAGTTTGTTACCCCTTTGGGCAGCTAGTGATGTGGTTTCCTATCCAGGAAAGACCTGTAGGGTTCCATTTGAAAATAAATTAACACCAGGTAAACAGTGGAACACAACCTTGGCAGTCCTTACGCATTCTAGAACACCCTGGAATCTGATGAGGCGGTAGGAAGACACAGGAGAGGCTTAAACTGGGGGTTGGGGCATGGCGCATGGATGGTACCGAGTTGCCTCTGAAGCAGTTGCAGGAGACCAGTGTGGAGAAAGCTGTCCCTGGTGGAAAGCAGGCACCATAGGCAGGATGGTGCAGGAGCAGAAGAGGTAGAGGCTGGGCTTTGCTCACAGAGGGCTGAGGGCAGGTGAAGTCACACCCTGGTCCAAAGTCCTCTCCACCCAGAACAGGGTCTGAGGCATCCTCCCCAGGCAGTGGGACCACCGTTCACACTAGCTCAAGGATTCTCTGCTATCTGGCTCTTGGAATGGCAATCAGTTGGTTCTCTAGGCAATTTTTTAAATAAAAGTGTTGGTTTTCTTCATCACAAAGTACAAACACAGTGTACACGAATCTGTTCAGGAGAGCAGGCAGCTCAGAGGCCTGCACATGGGCACAAGAGGGCAGGAAAATTGGGTGAAATTATAGCTAATTATGTAAGCAGCAGAAGCTCACATGGGAGATGGGGGTGTAGCTCACAAATAAAGCCCTGCGTTTGAGCCCAGGGGGAAAGAAACCCCCAAAACAACAACAACAACAAAAAAAACCCTCTCACACCCTGTGGCAGCCTTAGGGTCCAATTAGGATCCGAATGCTCCAGGAAACCCTGCGAGGATTTGTGGACTCTGCCTTTGTGAGTAGGTAGGTGCTTCCACCAGCCCACTGGGCCTGGGCCCCACCTGTATGTCCAGCAGATCAGGTGGACACCCACACTGGTGAGCAGCTTGATGCTTCTGCTGCCTCCACCCTTGGCCTTGACCCCTGCCAGCCAGATGCTGCTGTGCTGTTTGGCCCCTGCAACACGGTGGAGTTGAGTGGTGTCATTCGCCAGTGATGACAAGAAGAGCCCACCCCACCCTTGTAAAGGTCACTCCACTGTTGTTTGCCCATTCTGAATTGATTCACTTGCTCACCTCCTACCAGAGATCTCTGTTTTTCACCTTCAGAGTGAGCCAGAAACTTCACAGTTGAGAACCAGGCAGGGAAATGGAGGTCACTTGCTGGGCGAGGCTGGAGTCTGCCAGGCGGTGGCTTCCTGGGTGGTGAAGGAGGTAACATCAACAGAATAGTGGGAGCTTTCTGTAATCCTGCAAATGTCTCCGGGCCTCCTGAGAACTTTTGATGACCTGAGTCAGAAGCGAGGAACTTTTCTTCATCACAAATTAACCTTTTAACTTCTTATACCTTCTCTGTTCAAAACCAGAAATCTACCACTTGATATCATCTGACTCCTTTTAAAACTTAGCCATTAAATGCTGTAAAATATTTAGCGGATGTGACGGGTCCAGTACTGATCAGAGTAGATTAGGAACTAGGATGTTTAAAGTGAATTCTTCTTCAAAAGCTGCTTCATCTTCTTCAAAAAATAAAACCACATGTAAGATGATATCTGGTTGGCCAATTTATTTTCCTTTACTCCAAATGCCCACTACCCTGATGACAGCCAAGTCCACAGAGTTTCTGTGGAGGGAGAACGCTCCACAGAACACAGAAGGTGCATCCAAGGGTTGACAGACATTGGGTGGCTCAGTCTGGGAAGTGAGTGCTGCCCTCGCCTTCTCCCAGGCATGGGCTTCAGGAGCAGAGGCCCCTCAGGCCATGGAGAGGCTATCCTTGAAGACTTGAAGGAAAGTGGGAAAATGCTATTGTAAGTGGGAAAGAAAGGCCCTTGTGTGAGGTGGAAATTTTACCAAAGCAGTCACCTGTGGTAGCATATGACAAACTTTTGGGATCGGACACGACCCTGTCTGTCCATCTCCCTGGAGAAGTGCCTTCCTGAGACCGTGAGAAGGGCAGAAAGGGATCGACTCATGAGCCAAGTATCAGCAGGGCTTCCATGGACAGGTCTTGGTGTGATGAGACTAAGTCTCTTGAAGTGATACAAGTATTGACTGGCTCTCTCCTTAAATGACTCATTATTGCTATAAAGCCAAATGTCTTTGACATCTCCCCACTCATCATGCAAAGCAACTTCTTTTCCATCATCCCAAACCGCAAACCTTCTCTTTCCTTTTCCTCCTCAGTTCTTTCCTCTCACCGCTCCTCATTTTCTTCCCATGCTTTGCTCCTGTGGAGTAACACCAAAGCTCAGGAGCTGAACTGGAGAGGGGGGAGAGGGACAGGGAGCACCCATCCTGAGGCTGCTTCTGTGAATGAAGACACCCAGTACCCCAGTCTTTAGCCCCAGTTCACTGGTTCTGCAGCACCTGTTTTGGGCTCCGAAAGAGTCCATGCATTTTCCTGCCTGCCAGGATGGCCTCCTGAATCTGTTCTCTGCCTGTACTCCAGTCTGTCTGACACTTCAGAAGCTGCAATCACCCAACCTGGAGCCCTGGTCTGAAACCCTACACAGCACCTTTTTCTCTTCAGGTGGAAGACAGGCTCCTTGGCAGCTGACCAATGTGTTATCCAGAAGGAGACTACCATCTTCACCCTGCCTTCTTTCAGTGTGTGCGCCAGCCAAACCAGGATTCTTCTGCTCCCAGAATGTTCCTTGCCTCCTCAGTGCTGGGTTGAGATGCCCTTTTCTTTGCTTCCATCTTCCTTTCCCCATCTCTCTAAGGCCAGCCTCCCTCATACCTAGCCTTTGGCCCAAACGCCCCTTGGGGAAGCCTGCCCTTCCCCTGCTCTAGGATCCCCTGCCCTCACCATCCTCCCACTGTGGGCTCCCCATCACCTCCCCTTTCCCTAACATACCTACTATGAACTTTCCTGTCACCTGCTCTTGTTTGTCCTGTCACTTCTGGTGGATCCCGAGTCCACAAACACTGGGCTCAGCTCTCTGAAAACCACAGTGCTGACCTTTCCATCTGTCCTCCAGGCAGAGTGCTAGAAACACCAGGGCAGTTCCTGTGTTCACCAGGAAAGGTAAACACGTCTCCGGGCCAGGACCCTGCATGCTGCTCCCAGGTCTTCTCTCAAGGTTGCTCAGGGCTTCAGATGGCTGTTAGCAGCTGGGCCACAGGCTCTTGCTTCTCATGCAGTATGGAAGCTCTTATGTGTCCTGTTGACTTGTCTTTTCCATCCTGGTTACTTTTGCTGCCTTGTGATAGGTGACCGGAACAAAAACAAAGGCAGGAGAGAAAAGCTATTCTCCACCTGTTGGGAATACCTGGCTGTGGTGGGGAAAGGAAGAAGCCTGTAGCCTATATCCCAGGGAGAAGAGGGCCACAGTGGAGCCCAGTGAGCCTGGCAGGAGCATGAAGTGTCCTTGCCCTTCACGCAGCGGAGAGGAGCTACTAGAGGAGAGAAGCACCTAAGGACGGCAGCTGGGGATGAGGGGCAGCTGGGGAGGGAGGACGGGGAGAAGAGGGGGAGCTGGGAGGGCAGTAGCAGCTGGGAGAGGGGAAATTATTCACCTTCTAAACCTGGAACCCCGACCCCATTAAACAACTTCGTATTTCCGTCTCCCCCAGTTCCTGGAAACTCCCGTTTTGTTTTCTGTTCTATGAGTTTGATTACTTTAGCTACTTCACTTGAGTGGCATCACAGCGCTGTACTTGTAGTTTTGTGACAGGCTCAGTTCATTTAGCATAATAGTATTAAAGTCTGCTCACGTGACAGGAGTTATAGTCTGTCACGTGAGCAGACCGCATTTTGCTTATCAACTCATCCATGAGTGAATCCTGGGGTTACTTCCACCTCTTAGCTTTTATCAATAATGCTGCTCTGAATGCAGATGTGCAAAGACTTCTTCAAGGCCCTGCTGTATTTATTTATTTGTATTTCTTGGAAGAAGTTTGTGGATCCTAGGAGAAGCCTGGGGTCACAGCCTTCTACTCTGCCATCTCAAGAGCTTATGGTTGGCACCCACTTTTGCCATCATATGCTTCATACCCATCTATGAAATTCTGGATTTAAAGTCAGTTGTCCAATCTCTAATTCCTAAAAGGCAAAGAATTAGCATTTATCGAATGCTCATTATGTGTGATGCATGAACTCCCCTCTTGGGGACACTGTGCAGAGGCAGTTGAACCTTGAGGTCTGGAGCTGGTTCCCCAGCAGGCGTGGTCAGGCTGCATCCTCAGCATGGGGACCACCATGTCCCCTCCGCACCGTATGAGCCCCTGAGCTGCAGGCCCACCCCCTATGCCTGATGCGCCATTGCAGGCATCCAGCGGAGCACAGTCTGCTCACTCAGGTGTGCTTTCCCTCTAGGTGAGCGAGAAAATGTAGCAGATCAACAGCTGAGGCGACACCTGCCAGGAGCTTGGCGTGGACACCCCAGCCTAGACGGAGCATCCGCCCCTGGGTGTCCCTCTGGCCTTCCAGCCTCACCATGTCAAAGAAGGGCGCAGGCAGCCGGGCCAAGGGAGACAAGGCGGAGGCTCTCGCTGCGCTGCAGGCCGCCAACGAGGAGCTGCGAGCCAAGCTCACGGACATCCAGATCGAGCTGCAGCAGGAGAAGAGCAAGGTGGGCCCCCAAAACCCCGACCCCCAGCATCCCCTTCCCACTGTCCCCACTGCCCTGGTGCTAACAGGCTCTGCCTAGAGGGAATGTCTCCAGGTCTCTACAGAGGAGTCCATGTCCCTTGCCTTAGAGGTTCCCAAAAGTTCTCAGGGTGGCTGGAAACAAGTAGTTCTGGGGAGGGGAGTGGCAAGCGATGGGAAATTGAGGGCCCTACAAGCAGAGGTGGCATGATCATGGCCCCAAACCCAAGGGTGTATACGGAGAGAACCCCACCACGTGCCATAGCCCTCCCACACAGGTATATGACACAGGACTTTGGAGACTGTCAAATAGCGTGACCTTGGAACTGACACTGACTTTCCCACAGAAGAGATCAGAGTGAACTTGAACTGACTAGAATGGGCCAGTGTGGCTCCTGTCTGTGAGTAAAGAAAAGGATGAGCCATGGGTTTAGTGTTTTTTTTGGTGCAGCGGTGCGGCATCTGTGATCATCTTTTGAGATGCTGGAGCAGGATGTCCAGCGCTTTGAGGTCTTCACAGCCTTTACTAGTGGGAGACAAGCCTCTGGGGAAGAGGGTAAAAGGCTTTCTCACTGCTAGGCCCCTGCCTCAGAGTTCCCCCATGCTTGGTGCACTTTTTTCCCTCTCCTCTCACCCCACCCAGAAGCCCTTAGAAAGTGCATGTGAGCCTCCAATAAGGGGGAGACAAAGAAACATCTGGAGAGATGTCCATTCTTTAGAAAGGGTGAACAACGCAGGACAGTTGTCTGACTCTCCAGTAGGTAGGGAGGTCATGGGTTGTAGGTGGGTGCTGTACCACTGTGGGCTGTAATTCTCCCCCCTCCTCCTTCCTGAGCAGCAAAGACGTCTCTCAGGCCGGCCACATGGTCAGTGGTGGAGAGAAGTTGGGTTATTCTGGACCAGTTGCTTGATCTCTGAATGACCCAACCTTCTGTTTTTAACCTCCTGGTTGCATCAAAGAGTCATGTTTTGTGGTATGTGATAATTACAGGGAACTTAGGTTTCAGTGTTCATAAATAAAGTTGTGTTAGAACACATCCTTGTTCCCTCTTTACATATTGTTGATGGGGCAGACTTGAGAAGCTTCATATATTTACCATCTGGCCCTTCTCCGAGGAAGCTTGCTGGTCTTGCCCTAGTTCCAACAGCTCTCTCCTGCAAGAGACAAGAATGGCACCCACCTCCAGGTGGTGCTGAGGAAGAAATGCTGGAATCCCTGGGGATGTGCCTGTTCTGAGATACTAGAAGGTGGTGGGCATGATGACATGTATCTCCTGTGGTCTTGGGGGTCTGCTCTCACTCTGTGGAGGAAATGGCCTTCCAGCTCCTGCTCTGTGGCAGGAGTCCATAAAATCACAAACAACAGCATGCAAAGACCCAGACTCACTGGTGGAGCATAAGGTCAGAGTACAGATGTTACCTGCCCTAAATTGCAGAGTTGCTCCAGTTGGACAAACCCCACATCACCACACAGTGTGCCACATGCAAAGCTACAGACATTTTGTTTGCTCTCTTGTCAGTCCCATTTTGTAGATGCAAACAAACAAACAAATAAAAAATAGAAACAAAAAACAAGTGACTTGTGAAGAATCCAATGATAATTAAATTCTCTGTTTTACTGGGTGTGTCAGTCAGTGGTCTGTTACTATGACAAAATATCTAAGATGAACCTTAAGGAGGAAAGGTTTATTTTGACATAGAGCTTTGAATCTAGTCAGTCACTTGGCTATGTTGCTTCTGGATCCAGAACATCATAGCAAGGAACACGTGGTACAACAAAGCAGCTTACTTTATGGGGGGCAGGAGGTAGAAAGAGCAGAGAGAGAGGTAGCCAGAAAGGGACCGGGGACAAGATATACCCTTTTGATAGGACCAATGACTTGCTTCTTTGAACTGGACCCTATATGCTTATGATTTTCACCACCTCCAATGGTCCTTTCAATTATGAGCCCATGAGTGGATCAACCCATTGATGAGACCAGAGATTTTGTGAGCCGATAGCTTCCCCCAAACCCCGCCATTGAACATTGCTGCATAGGGAACCAAGTCTTCAACACAAAAGCCTTTGGGAAGACAACTTAGATCCAGATCATAACATTGGGTGAGAACATGTTGGCAATGATATTTTTAGTGCAAGTACGCACCATCTCATGGAAATCACCTAGTTCTTTTATCCACATCTCCAGGTTTTCTATCTATCCAACCACAGCATCATATATATATATATATATATATATATATATATATATATATATATATATTTTGTGTGTGTGTGTGTGTGTGTGCAGTTTTGTCACAATACATCCATCTTGCAGTATCCTGAAGGGCATTTAGACCTTTTGGTTTTCTGTGGCTACAGCTGCCCTGTCCCTTGTTTTGAACCACATCAGCAAGGGTACATGCAGGTTAGGTGCTTGTGTGTGGGTTTGCCGGGCATAACGTGTCCAGGTTTGCAGGCTGACAGTGGCTGCCCCAGGCCTCAGGTGGAGCATGGAGCCCTGCTGCAGGTCTAGGTGGAGCATGGAGCCCTGCTCCAGGTCCAGATGGAGCATAGAGCCCTGCTGCAGGTCCAGGTGGCTGCAGAGGAAAGCTCCCAAGCCAGATCTACATGGGATCCTCACATGGCTTGGTTTGCTAGGAAGATGTTTCTCAGCACTGAGGTGCTCTGTGACCCTGGCATTTTATTGCATCTTTTCCAGTTCTTTCCTGTGCTTTGCCTCCTCTTTCTGTAATCCATCCAGTAGGTGAAAGACCTAAGTTAGCTGTATCTAAGTTAGCCTTTGATTCTTAACTAAGAAGGAGACTGCAGAAAGTGTTTTAGAATCTGCGTGCATCTCACAGCCCTGACCACTCACCACTAAATGTGGTGAATTTCTTTCTGCAGAGTATTTGCTTAAGTTATGGCCAGGCAGGGAATTGGAAAACATGAATTTTGAAATTACAACAATTACTGACAACATCGGTCTTATCAGTCCTTCAGAAGTCTTTTGTGTATATGTTAAAATTAATATTGTGATTCTTATGGCAAGACAAATTTGTGTAAGCATATCTGGTTGTAGAATTGATACTTTCTGTCCAGTTTTCAACAGATTTGAGATGTTTCTGAAGCACACCGTGGCAGACCTAGTTTTAGACCTCATGGGAAGAATTGATAGTTACCAGAGGTGTGTTCCTAGGACAGATGGACTCTTCTCTACAGGCTTCTAACCATGCCTGGAGGGGACGTGCCTCACATGAGTGCACACGCATGTGCACACATCACACACACACACACACACACACACACACACACACACACGGTTGCCTGGACTCTGGTTGGGCCTTGGAGGCCCCCACAACTCACTGGGTGGTTAGGACAGCATGGACTCATGCACCGCCTCAGGGACTGGCAGGACACTCCACTCTGATGCCCAGCTCTAGCGTCTTGGGCCCCGTGGTAGATGGGCCTAGACATCTGTTACATCTGTTACATGAAGATCTCCTTTCATTAGGGAATGAAATGTTGGTTTAGACATAACAGCTGAGTCCTCAGCCTCCAATGGTGTCTCTCTGTTGTAATCCTGGCCTTACATCCAGTAGGGGCTCCCATCCCTCTGCTAGGAATTCTCAGCACATTGCAGTTGCAGCAGCAACTTCTCCTTTTTCAGACTGCAATGTCCAGGGTGAAGAAGGTCCCTTCAAGTATGGAGAGAAGCCAATAAACAAAGCAGCAGGAGCTAATCCTTTCAGACTGCAGTCCAGTGTTTGGTTTATCACTGAGGAGTATTTCAATGGAATGAGGTTTGACAATAAAAAATAAAATTAAATAAAAACAGGACCCTTCCCCAGGTGCCAGCCTGCTTTGGAAATTTAAATAGGACCATTGCCAATGAAGATCACCTGCCAGAGGGAGGCAGGGCTGCTCACAGGGCTGTCGCTCACAGAAATACCACATTGGGCTCACAGCACTTTAAAGAGGGTGAGGCATGATTCCTTTAAAGCAGAAGAAAAAGTAAAAATGACGACAAGGGATGCCAGTCACCACATTTCCACAGTGCACTCCAGGGTTTGCATAGACCCTGCTGTCTATATTCTCAGAGACCTGGTCACCACCCTGACTTGTGTCCTCCAGCTCAGGAATGCTCCTGAAACTGAACAAGGAGCTGACGTATAAAACAAAGAAAATATGCCCATCAGCAACCCTGAATTTTAGAAAGCATTTAGAAAGTCCTCCAAGATCCTGGCTGTACATGAGACAGGAGGCCTGTGTGGAGATGGGAGACCTCTGTGCCTCCCTGTCCATTTCCCATCCAGAAAGTATTTACTGAGCAGCTCTGTGGGCTGCTGCTTTTGTTTTGTGAAGGACAAGGGCAAGGAGAGCCAGCAGGTGCTGCATGCTGTGCTGAGGTCACATTTCAAGATGTGGCCCTGAAAAGGAGACCCTGCCAAAGACGAGGAGAGCCAGGTTGGATGGTTTCAGGTGCGATTGAGCATGGCTGGCCTGTAAAATCATAAAGGCCAGATGGTAATAGTCCTTAGTGGGAAAGAGTAGAAAAAGGGTCAGGTCAAGAGGGCTGCACAACTGGGTGTCAGGAGTGTACAAAAAATGATTTTCTGGATCAGAACACTGCAGAATAAAAGTGGCGCTGTCAAAAACCATGCTCAGACAAGGAAAGCCAATCTTCCTGGGCTAACAGAGGCCTCTGGGGTCCCATGTGGGCATAGCAGGGGGCTTGGACACTCCCCAGGTTCTAGTAGCCTCAGAAATCTTTAAAACTGGATATGGTCTGATTGATCTGATTCATATTTATGTATCCTATATTATAAGTGTAGATAATATGTTTGAATACAGCTGTCTCTCTGCATCTGTGTGGGTCTGGTTTCAAGGCCCTCCTCACCACCACCACCAATGCCAAAATCTGTGGATTCTCAAGTCTCATAAAATAGCGTGGTATTTGCATAGAACACACACATGTGCCCCAATATGCTTTAAACCGTTTCCACATTACTTGTAATACCTACTATAACATAAATGCTGTGTAAGTAGTTGTTACATGGTAATAACAAGGAAACAAGTCTGCACGTGTTCTATACAGATGGGATTTTTGTTTTTGAATTTTCCTGATCCAAGCTATGTTGAAACCTGGAATGCGAAGGCCTCAAATACAGAGTGCTGATAGTGTGCAGACACATAGTTTTAAAATGCCACCTAGCAGCTGTGGGAGGGGTATGAGGAGGCAGGCGAGCCTGGGAGGGTGGCCAGCCCAGTGTGCTGGCTGGCTGAGATGGCTGCTGTGGACACACTGAGTGGAGAGGCCAGGACATGCTGTAGGCAGGTGTATGAGGGTGAGTGTTCTTGCATGATATCCTCTTGGCCCAAACGGCTGGTAGACAGGCTGCCCTTTGCAGAGCAGGAAGCCTCGAGGAGGCACATCAGGTGGGACGTAGAGGAATCCATGTCCCCTGCTTTAGACAGGGGATCTGGGAGAAATCCTAGACAGCTACCTGCAGGCTGTCACATGGGCAGCCGAGCATTAAGACAGCCGCTCCCCCGGGAGCACAGGCCTCAGGTGTGGATGCAGGAGTCACCAGGTGGCAAGTGGTGTCACCTACAGCAACGTGTAGTGTGTGTGGGGTGTAGGCACCTGGGGCTAAATGTAGAGCTCTTGGTACATTGCAATAAGGTCAGTGAGAAAGTCATATTGTACATGTTATTTGCCACTTTGAGGTGTTTTTAAGTAATTACAGTAACTTTATGAGAAATGTCCTTTTCTTTGGCTCATTTTTGTGTGCAGTTGTGTTCTTTGTTCAGTGTTTTTATCTACAAAGTCCCAAGTGGCTTTTTTTTCCATAGAGCTTTATGTTAGCATCTTGAATTTATTTTATTTTATTTTGTTTTATTTTATTTTATTTTATTTATTGGTGCTGGGGATTGAACCCAGGGCCTTGTGTATGCAAAAAAAGAACTCTACCACTGAGCCATATCCCCAGTCCTCTATCCTGAATTTTGAAAAAAGAAAAAATCTCTAGCCTTTCCCCTGGAGGACTATGTGGACTATTACTAGACCTTTATGTTCTTGTGCTTATAGGAGTGGAAAAATATTCCCATGAGGTGCTTTGGAAATAATAGGGTTTGGGGCTTTGGATTTTCTTTTTCCAAAATCACAGCCCTTCTTGGATAGGACAGCTGTCTTAGTCTCTGCTCTGATGCCAGCTTTGCACTGTACTCGTGCCAGGCCTGTCTGCTTCTTCATCACCAGCTTCCACTGCCTGGGCAGACTCCCCTTTCTCCCTGTTCCCCCCTCCCTTCAGCCTGATCTAGTTTTCCCATTTTTCCCCCACTTCTCATAATGAAATAGCCTAAGCATTCAGATTTCTGGATCAGAGAATACACACACTGCTAGGTTTTGAAAGACTATGACCTTCACACTTTTTTAGTGTGACCCACAGTAGGAATACATCTGCCTTGTGACTGGGACACTGTACTCACCTAGTCTCAAAACAATTGTCACCTGAATTCTTGGCCCACTAATTGGTTTTGACCTGCTTTTGGCAACTCAGCCTCCACCTTTCATGATTCTGTAATCTAGCTCAGGGGACAGACACCACTACAAATGGCCGAAAACATTGGAAAGATTACTAGGAGGAATGCAAATGAAAGCAAAGTCATGCACAGCAAATTGTTTGAATACGCTGAGAGTTTTGGGGTGATTGGTTGAGGTACAGAAGTAGAGAGCCTCAGAAGCTGCCAGAAGATGACAGGGCACCCATTCTGCAAGCAACTTGGCAGCAGGCTCTAGGATTTAAACCTATGTTGCTAGGTTTTTGATTTTAAGAGTGATTTCACTTTCAGAAATTATCTCACAAAAAAAAAATTCATAGATGTGCACACGTTTTCAGCTATGCTAATAATAATGAAAAAAATCATAGCAGCTTCATTGTGCAGGCCCAGGACTGGCTAAGAAACCAGGGATGCTTCCGCAGTAGGCTGTGCTGCAGGCATTTAAGTCTCCTTTGGTGAGTGGCTGAAGCAGAATAGTAAGTTGGAGCCCAGTCTAGACAAATGACCAAGCTTAATGATTTAGTGATACCCTGATTCAAAATAAAAAATAAAAAGGGCAGAGAATGTAGCTCTGTGCAAAGGCCCTGGTTTCAATCCCCAGTACTGGAAAAAAAATCTTGTCCAGGAGGAATATTTGCTGACAGTAGAGCTGTCACTATTGAGCTAAAAGCAGACCTGGGCAGGACAGACAGCTTGTCTGTGCAGTTCCCCTTGAAGTTGTATTCTGTTGAGAAGACTCTTTTCCATACTCTTATAGTTTATGTAGAGCTGTTCCCCCAAACCCTCATATGCTCACAGGTGGGACTTCAGGAAGGTGATTAGATCACGAAATTGGTCCTCTGATGAGTTTATAGGTAAGCATGATGTTAGGAGGTAAAAACTGTTTCTTTCATAACAAGATTTAATGTAATTGGTATTATGTATACTCATATGTTCTTTTTCTTAAAAATTCTTAGTCTTGGTTCCTTACATTTCCATATAGATTTTAGAATATATTTGTCAATTTATATTTTTATAAAACACCTCCTATAGATTTGATTGTATTAAATCTATATATAGGTTTGCGGAAAATTGCCTTGTTTTTAATGTTGGGTTATCAGATTCAAAAATATGACATCATCCTGTAGTTCTCTAAACCTTTTTAAATTTCTTTCAATAGTACTTGATAATTTTTAGCGTTGTGGTCTTGGTCATGTTTCTTAACATGTACTCATAAGCGTTTGATTTTTTCTGGTACCATGATCAATGGTATAGTTTAACATTTTCATTCTTTTTTTTCTTCCGGTACCAGTGATCAAACTCATAACCTCGTGCTTGCCAGGCAGGCACTTGTACAGCTGAGCTAAATCCCTAACATTTTCATTATTAATGATTCTCTGATAATATATGGAAATCTGTTTTTTTCTTATTTGAATCACATTCATTCACTCAACCAATCATTAAGGAATGCATACCTTGCCAGGATGTGGAATACTGCAGTTAGGTGATGGCTGTCACGCTGGCAGTGTTAGCTGTGCATCTCTAATCCCATAAACACTTTCTGGAGATTCCACCTGCCAGGCTGTCCAAATTAGAACCGATCACCACCCATGGAATCATCTTTCAACATGGCTAGGGCAGGTCAGAGGCTGTCACAGTGACTGGGATTATTCTGGTCACATTCTGGATGATCCAGAGATGCCAAGACCACCAGCAGACAGGTGAGGCCACCAACAGACAAGGCCTTGACAGGAGCTGCCTAACTCAACTGCTCACGGGGCCTTCCTGAGGTACCAGCTTTGATTCTTGCACTGTAGTTTTCCTCATTATCCTCTAATAATCTCCAGTGAAATTAAAATGGAGCAACCACCAGTGCAGACATGACAGACAGGCTCAAATGTGTGCAATCTGCTTCAAGTGTGTTCCTGTGAGTTAGATCATCCTTAAACAGCTGACCTCTACGGATGTCCCCAGATTCTAGAGAACTCACTCCTGGGGGTGAGAAGAAGGTAGTTTTGATGGAAGTAACAACTCTGGTGGGAAATATCCTTTCTAGTCAAAATCTGGCTTCACTAAAATCTTACTCATGAGCTAAAGAGTAAGAGTAGTGTCCTTGGGGCATTGTTTCATCCATTTAATTTAAAATTCTCCAAAATTTCAAGCTAGACAGCCCTCCAGACAGAGGTCTCAGCAATGTTGTTAACTTATTTGAGAGCCGTAAACATTTTGTGGCATTATAAATGCAGGGCTGTTTCATCTATAAATAAACGTGCCAGAAGCTCTGGGCAGCACAGGCCTGTCCAGAAGTGGGTCCCGTCTATCCCAGGAAGATGCCAGCACTCTCTGATGCACAGCCCTCTAGCTTACCCCTGAGGCAGGGCACTCCTTGGGCTATTTTGTTGCTTGTTAGAAGAGATGCCTTTTCTCTGCAAATTAAAACATCAGCCTACTCTCAGCTTCTAAACACAAAGCACACTTCTGATTCAGCTACCCAGTGTTGTCCTAAATAACACCTGCACAACTCCTCCCGTCTGCTGCCTCCCAATTCAATCTAGCAGTATCTTCCTACTCTAGGTTCAGCGTGATGGTTCCTGAAAGCCCCTGTCCCTGTCAGCGGCATCTGTGTCAGGGATATGGGCTGTGATCATCTGCCCTGGGGCACTGGCCTTGTGCCATCTGTGCTGGTCACTGTATCTCACCCGGACATGCCAGGCCTATGAGGCTGAATAATTCTGGCCTGAGAGTTGAAGCTAACTGCATGTGTGTGTGTGTGTGTGTGTGTGTGTGTGTGTGTGTGTATGTGTGTGTGTTACTGGGGATTGAACCCAGGGAGTGCTGAGCTGCATTCTCAGCCTTTTTTAAGATTTTGTTTTGAGACTATGTCTCATTAAGTCGCCACAGCTGGCCTCAAAATTGCAGTCATCCTGTCTCAGCCTCCCAAGTAACTGGGATTACAGTCACTATGCCCAGCCTGAAGCTGATTTTGCCTGGATGACATGGGTGACCTTATTTCAAAGAACAAGAGGTAACTTTGGAATGCTAGACTGGGTCAGGACAGCTGCACTGGTACCCCATCTTCTGGAAAAAGGCTACCTTGGCCATGTATGGGATTCAGGGCCTGGCAAGTGTCTACACCCACCCCGTGAAGTTCTCGTCCACTCTTCTGGGAGGGTTCTGACATTGTCTGGGTCCCCTCATCTACCTCTGAAGATCATTAGGCCTGTGGGCAGACTTCTGAGCCTCTGGCTGTTTCTCCCCAAGTCAGCCTGTTATAAACCACTGTGAGCTGGCCTTGTGCCACTCTGTGAGAGGAAGGTCAGAGCATCCATCAGAATCACAGATACCCAAGGTGTCCATGTGGTGACAAAACATCTGTTACAGAGTGGGTGGGAAAGCGCACCAAGCCACAGGATGTGACACAGTTCTGGTAGATGTGAGTGGAAAGAGAAACTATTCTTATTCTTTAGAGGAGGTTTATTGGATTTTCCAGAAAACAAAGACAAACTGTCCTATTTGCATATTTCAGAGCCTTACAATAGCATAGAGCAGCAAGGTTTTCAAGACTCATTATGTGTGCATTCATGAAACTCTGTGTGTATATGTGTATAGTGTGTGTTTCTGTGTGCACATGTGCCATATGGATGGGAGCCTGTGTGTGCATGGGGAGTCTGTGTGTATATGTGTGTATAGGAGTCTGGGGATGTGTGTCTGGGGAGTCTGTGTGTGATGTATGTACATAGTGAGTATGTATGCATGTGTGCAGTGTGCCAGGTGTGTCTATGTGTACACATGCACATAGGAGGTGCAGGAGAACAAAGAATGGCATGACTTGAATAACCTGGAGGACTAGTGAATTTCCTCGCATTCTCTGGACTCCTGCAGTGTCCCCCAGCTCTCTCACATCCCCCTTATTAGACAACTAGTGTGAAGCTCCAGGTGTTGTCAGCTCAGACCTCAAGTGCATCATCTCAGCTGCAACTGTCTGTGATGGCCCATGTTTGACTCATTTGGGGAGAAAGATATCAAAAAAGAATTTCAGTGTCTGGGCTGCCCCTGAGCCCACAAATCATTATTTTTGGGCGTGGGACTTGGGCATCCATGTTTCTTAAAGCCAGTGTGCAGACAAGGCTGCAAGCCACTGACCCAGAGGATGTTTGCTCAAAAACTGGTCTTCATTAGGAAGTGTGGGTCGACAACTGTAAGTCTTTATTGGATGTGAGACACTGTGAGTTCAATGAGAACTCGGGTTGGCAGTGGGAGAACCTGCTCATTCATACACAGGGTTGTGGAGCAGGAGGTGTGCACAGGAGGGAGCATGAGTGTTGAATGGCAAAAGCCATCTGTCTTCCCTCCTTTCCTCTCCCTTCATCCACTTACAGATACCTTCCCAAGTGACCGCAGACTCCGCCTTCAGTCTGGGAAGGGAGACGAGATATGTCAGTCTATGTTATAAGCTAGAGAAAAGAAAGTATGAGCAATGATTAAAAACTTCTCGTTATATGCAGGAAGTTACTTATCTATTTTCATATTCTTGCCTTTGTGGTGGGTTTTTCTTGTGTAGTTTGTGAGGCTCACAGAGGTAAACAACTGGCCCAAGGTCCAAGGCAGAACTGAGACTAAAGCTTCCTGGGTTCTAATCTGAAAAAATAAATGTGGGAGAGCTGGTGGAATAGTTCTAAGATGAGTGGGAGTAGGTAAAGTGAGGAGTTGTTCTAAACAGATATTAAAATATACTAAGAAGCTACCATTATAAAAAAAAAATTTCCACTCAGGTGTGGTGACTCATGCCTATAATTTTGGAGACTGAACAAGAAGGGTCACTATGAGTCTGAGGCCAGCCTGAGCTAGTGAGCTCAAGGTCAGCCTGAGCTGCTGATGAGACCCTAGACAGGTCTCAAAAAAATTTTTTTCCGGACAATACAGAAACATTGATGGATTGGCCTACAAAGTCCAGAGGCAGGGCACCCCGCATCCAGGAATTTCTGGAGAGACAAAGGTGAAGTAGGCATTTGCCTGTTGATGCTCTGTTCCCAGTCTCACCTCCTGTGCTCACCTGTATGTTTTGGGGAGTTGGGGACCCCATAAACCACATTTCCCAGACATCCCAATGACCATGCTGTAGTGTGGGGGAGGAGGAAAGGTTGTCTTCCTGCTTCAAGTTCTGATGATACCTCTGTAAGTGGTGGTCTGCCTCTGGTGGCAACCCTCACCTGCAGTTCTAATGCCAGTGTAACTGGCCTTTTGCCTGTGGCCAAGTGGTCTCCAAAAGTGCCTGCCTAGGCCCCTCAGTAATTCCAGCGCCTGCAGCTGACCCAGCCCCACTACTCCAGTGTGGGGAGCCCACTCTTGGCTTTTTCCTATTCTCACCCAGCCTGAGCACCTATTTCTTCCCTTCTTGTTTTTAGCCCCTTATTTTAAATCTCCTCTGTGTCAAATGCATTCTAAAGTTTCTCTTTTCCTCTCTGAGCCCCTGTACATACAAGATGCTTCAAGTAAGTAGAGAAAGGGTTGAGTATACTATAAATAAAATTGGGACAACTGGTTAATCTTCTTGAATAAAGTTCATGAATTAACAATTTACACTAATATAATTTCAACATGGATTAAAATTTAAACTTAATGTATATATCTGTACTTATGTAATAAAGATAATTAAGTATGTATACATGCTGGTCTTTTAAGTCATGTGTTCAAAGTTGGAATCTATAAAAGGATGGATCAGTTTGGTTACTTGAAAAATTTAAAAATCAGTTGAAAAGGGAAAATTGTGGTCAGTAATTTTAAAAAGTTTTCTTGAAAAAGAAAAACTTCTAAAGTCAGGCAGCATTATGGGTTCAAATGTCCTTTCAATGTGGAGAACTGCTTTTCTAACCAGATAGGAAATTATGTGAGAGGTAACTTGATTTGTATAGTCTGGAAGCTACTTTATTAGGCATAATTTGGCAGCTATAATCTGAGATTGGATGGGGGACCAGCTGTTGGGATTGGCTGAGGCTTAGTTGCTTAGCTACAAGAGACTACTCATGTTAGGTTACAACCTGCCTACGTAGCAACCCGGGTTGAAGATCACTACATACAGAAGCCTCTTTGGAGAAGATTCATGTTTCAAGTACAGAGGATAGTTTAGGCCAACTTATTTTCTTGCAACATCTGAAGGAAAAGAAAAAGTACTGAGAAAACATTAGTCCAACATAAATGTTCATCAGTAGAGAGCATGTGGTAAACAGTGTGTATGCATATACCAGAATGCTAAGAAGCTGTTATGCCTAGCGTTAGTGAAATGGAAAGCTGTGATATGTTTCCAAGTGAGGAGAAGGCTACTCTACAGTCAATACTGTATTACAGTGGAAAGGAAAGCACAGGGAAAGGAGAATAGGAGAAGGGGGAGATGGAGAGAGAAGGAAGAAGAAGGCTGCATGTGGACATGTCAGTAGTGGTCCTTTTTTAAAATTACTTTTATTGGTACATTTTAGATATGCATATTGATAACATTCATCAATAGAATCTGTACCTTTACATGATATATCTTGATTTTTCATTTTTTCCCAATCCCCTTCTATCCCTTCAACCCCTCTTCCTCTCCTTACTTACAAAAGCTTTGTTTCCATTTTTTATCTATTCTTTTTCCTTCCTTTCTCTCTCCCCTCCCTAGTTGCTTTTTCCATGTGAACACTTTTTTCCTACTTCACAATATCTACTATATATTTTGAGCCTTCTTTTTCCTTTTGGTTTCTAACACCAGAGAAATCATGCAATATTTGAACACGTGTATCTGATTTATTTCACTTAAGAATACAATCTTAAAATGCATCTATTTACCTAGAAATTTCTCAAGTTTATCCTTTATGGCAGAGTAGTATTCTATTGTGTAAAAGAACCACATCTTCTTTATCCATTCTTTGGTTGATGGGCATGTGGGCTGTTTCCAAGTTTTAAATATTACAAACTGTGTCACTATAAAAATGCATGTGTATATATCAGTGTGGTAGCATACTTTTAATTCTTTCAGAAAGGTATCAAGAAGATGAATAGCTGGGTCAAATGGAACCTCTAGTTTTAGTTTTTTGAGGAATTTCCACATTGACTTCGACAGTGGTTGTACCAGTCTACACTCACACCAAGAGTTGAGCAGGGGTCCTATTCCCTATCACCCCACCACCATTTGTAATTGGTTGATTTCTTGATAATAGCCATTGTTTCTGAACTGAGGTAGAAATCTCAGCATTGTTTTAATTTGCATCTCGTGAATGACCAGTGATTCTGAACATTTTTTCATATATTTATTTGCCATTTCTACTTCTTGATCTGAGAAATGTCTATTCATTTCAGGTGCCCAGTTTGGGATTGAGTCTTTAAATTTTGGAGGTCTGATTGAGATAAAGACCATCTATTCCAATTGTCTGTAGTTTTTTTTTTATCATGAATGGGTATTGGACTTTGTCAAATGCTTTTTCTGCATCTATTGATATGCTCATATGGCTTTTATTCTTGGCTCTGTTAATATGATGTATTACGTTTATTGATTTGTGTATTGAACCATCACTGCATACCTGGGAAGAATGCTACTTGGTCATGGTGTATAATCTTCTTATGATTGCTGCATTTTGTTTGCCAGTATCGTATTGAGGATTTTTGCATCTATGTTCTTTACGGAAATTGTTCTGTACCTCTCTTTTTTGCTTGGATCCTTCTCTTGTTTTGGTATCAGGGTAATACTTGCTTCTAGGAGCAAGGCTGGGAGTACTGTTTCCTTTTCAATTTCATTAAACAGTTTGAGGACTAATGGCATTAGATTTTTATTTATTTATTTATTTATTTTTCTTTTTTTTTTAATTTTATTTTAAAAGGGGGTAAAATTAAACACAACAAAATGGAACACAATGGGACATAAGAAAGCATGAACTTCAAAGCTAGACAACCAGAGATCTTCACTATCTGTCATATTGTCTTTGTCTCTTGTTTTCTTCCAAATGGTTGTCCTTATCTTTGCATATGGAGAGCTCATACTAAATAACATAGCCAATCTTTTCACAAGATGTGTAGTTCACTGGCTCCCACTTGCTAAGCAGGGGGGAAGTGGAGGGGGACACAGGGTAGGGGACAGGACGACATGAGATGTCTGATTCTCAGTCCACATGCCGGCAGGATCACAGTGGCCCCCCAGAGAGGGGAGGAGTTCCTTGTTCTCCCCGCACCCCGAGTCAACCGCACAGTGCAGGTCCCCACACACCAGGGTCTCTCTCCTGCGGGCTGCGGAAAGTCTGCCACACTCTCAGCCGTCCCCCACAGAGGGGAGGAGTTCCTTGTTCTCCTGGCACCCCGAGTCAACCGCATGGTGCAGGTCCCGAGGCGACAGGGTCTCTACCCTGCAGGCCCCCCGAAGTCTGCTATACTCACCTGGTATTTCTTTCTGATGAACTGACCATTCCATTTCCAAAGTTCCGAAATGGCCAGCAGACACACAAAGAATTCTCTTTAGGCTCCTGTTTGAAACCAGCAGCAACAAGCAATCTGCTGGCCTTGCTTCAGGGCCAGTAGTTTTCTTTTTTTTCTCCTTGAAATAAAATAGATTTTTTTAAAAAGTAGTGGCATTAGATATTCTCTGAATGTCTTGTAGAATTAAGCAGTGAATCCATCAACACCTGGATTTTTGTTTTTGTTTTTAATAAGATAGAGAACCTTCCCAGACCTCATCGCAGTCTGGAAAACTTATATTTGTAATCCCATGGAAAAGCTATTGGAATCCTAGCAAGTTAATTCCAGTCTACCACTATCAATGTGATGCATGGTGAGAATAAAGACACTAAGGCATATTTGTAGTTGTGGGCAGCCACGAGGGCCCTAAGTCCAGCTAGGGTGATGGCAAATGAGAACAAATGCCACGATCCAGGGCCAAACCCAGGTTTTTTAATTCTTCAAGAGGGAAGTGGCTCAGGGGTGAGTGATTGTAGTTATGGTGGGAAATATGTGAGTGCCATGACTTGGGCTAGGTAGGAGGCCTGAAGTCACCTCTGCAATAAGGAGCGAGAGACAGACAGACAGACCAAAAAAGTAATCTGCATAACACAATTCAAGGCATTACCTAATGTTTTGGGGTCAGTGCTTCAGCTAGGATGTGTACTTTTTTATTCCCTGAGATGTCATGGCCTCTTTCTTGAGGCTCAATCCCAGCCGACAGTGTGGAGTGTGGCTCTCCCTCCCATCTGGCTCATACGTGCTTTTTGGGAGTTACAGGGCAGGGCAACACTGACCTGTCACCTTACTTCAAAGATTATACATCAACACCTTGGCTAGACCAATTTTCATTGCTTAATGCCAATTGAAGGGATAAGGAAATATCCTAGCCAGCTCTGTACCTATCAGTACATGGAAACAGGGCCAGGTTTAGCCAAAAGGGAGGTAATTGTTCTTTCAAGGAGTGTCATTCAGGTGGTTCTCCACAGATAAGTTTTCAATTATGTGACTGATACTGGGTTATTTAGAATTAAAATTATATAGATAGATATAGATATAGTTGTAATTTTTTGTACTGGGGATCAAACTCACAACCTTGTGCTTGCCAGGCAGGCACTTGTGCCACTGAGCTAAACCCCTGGCCTTATATGTTCTTGATTCAGCTTTGGTAATTATCCGTTTCTTTTGTGTGTTCCATATAGTTTGAAGTAGGTATTAAGAATCTTCTGGATTTCTGTGGGATCTGTAGTGATTTCACCCTTTTTATTCCTACTTGCATGAATTTGAGCCTTTCTTTTTGTTTGGAAAGGTTGGCTAAGGGTTTTGTTAATTTTATTTAGTCTTTCAAAGAACCAACTCTTTGATTCATTGATTCTTCATTTTGTTTTCTTAGTCTCCATTGCATTAATTTCTGTTTTAATGTTTATAATTTCCTCCTTCATACCAACTTTGGGCTTGATTTGTTTTCTTGTTCTAGAAGCTTGAGGTTCAACATTAAGTTATTTATTTGAGCTCATTCTTTTTTTCTGATGTGGGAATTTACCATTACAAATTTCCTTTATAAGACTTCTTTCATTGCATCCCATAAGTTCCAGCATGTGTTATTTGCTTTATTGATTATTTGTAGAAATGGTCTAATTTTTTCTTTAATTTCATCTGTGACCAACTGGTTGTTCAGGAGGGTATTATTTTATTTCCTTGTGTTTATGAAGTTCTTATTTCTTTAGCCATTGATTTCCAACTTCATTGCACTATGGTCTGATAACATGCATGGGATAATTTATATTCCTTTGTGTTTACTTAAGCATGTTCTATGAACTAGTATGTTGCTATTTTTGAGAATGTCCCTCATGCAGTTGAGAAGAATGTATATTCTGATGTTGTGGGGTGGAACACTCTGTAGACAACTACTAAGTGCATTTGTTGAAAATTTTGGTTTAGTTCTGATATTTCTTTGTTGATTTTTTTTGTACAGTTGATCTGTATATTTGTGACAGTGGGGTATTGAGGTCCCCAATACAATTGTATTAATGCTTATTTGATTTTTCTGCTTTGGGCAATTGCAGTATCATAGCCAATGATGTTTATTCGAGGTATGATTATTCCTAATTGATTTCTC
>PVJX010018856.1:0-35018 GCA_004027295.1 Dolichotis patagonum
AATATGTGTTTATATATAGGAATATGACTCCAGCATCCTACTGCCCAAACAACATAAAAAATTGCTTATTACTTTTCCGAATTGAGACAATTTGCATTCATGGTGGAGATAAACCACCACCAAAACAGAACACGTTAACGCGGGATCCAGAAGGAGAGCTAGGCCTACTGACAATAGAAGCCTGTGTGCTTTCATTATTATCCCAATAGAGTCACACTGGTAGGAAAAAATTTAATTTGTGGACTGTTAAAATAGTTCATACCTCTTCTGGGTCATACAAAAGGTTTTTAAGACTATTATAAAACCTACCAAGATACATCCAGGAAAATGACATTAAAATTAAATACCATATATTTTAAAAAAATATAATATTTGCCTATTGGAAACACACATTTCAACAATTTGAAGGCAACACCTTTCAGATGTATTTATGACCATGTATTTACAGTATTCCTTGGGAAAGCTCTCAGGTCACACTTTTTACATTTTGCATGTAGTACACAAAGAATAATTACTTATTTAAAAACTCATAGATGGTAGAGGGGAAAATGATGTATGAATAACAAAATATAATAACTACAGAGAAAGACAAGACTTTTTCATAAAATATAGTATCTATTTTGGTGATTTGTAAATCATCACAGTGATTTTCAAAGCACACTTTGAATATAATTTGATTTGTTAAATATTTCTTGAGAAAATTGTATGTTTTAAGTATATTTCTAGTTACTCCATGAACTTTTATAGTCTGCATTATAGACATACAAAGAGACAGCATAGTTTTAAGACTATAACGTAGGCGGGAAAATTTAAATATGCTATAAAACATAATTGTCAAACATTTGGATTTAAGGCTGAGGAGTGTTGACTTATTTGTGGAAGCAATAGGCTATTGGAAATGTAAGGGAAATGTAAGAAATAATAACTTGGTTAGATTTGTGTGTGTGTGTGTGTGTGTAAGTCAGGATTGAACTCAGGACCTTGCACTTGCCAGGCAAGCGCTTATGCCCCTGAGCTAAATCTCCGGCCCCCTTGTTGGATTCTTAATTTATGAAATTATACTGCATAGAATGTATCTGCTGAGACCAAATAAGCAGTTAAAAGATTATTAAAATAATAAAGCAAGGAGATATTAGGTTTCTGAGCAAGAACGACTCAAAGATTACCCAGTAAAAGGAAGAGGTGTGGTGACAAACGTCATAGCTCTCAGAATTGGGCCACAGCTGACCTTATGAAATGGCTGCAAGTTGTAAAGATTTATTTTACCGTCCTTGTCTTTTGGAAACAGTGCAAATAATAAAAGCAGTCTTGAATTGATTTCAAAAATAACTTTTATTTATTTATTTATTTTTTCAAAACTAACTTTTAAAAGGAAGTTATAGTTGCTTTCACTTTGTACTCTAGATTCGTAGTAGGGTTACTAATTTCAATTTTAGGGACAGCTTCCAAAGGAGAATTTCTTCCACATAAAGTAGCTTGGGCAGTCAAGTGAACTATAAAATGGTTCTAACTGCAAAATTGAAGTAATGTCAAATGTGTATAATGAAGGGAAAATAGACAAAAAATTTTCTTCAGATTATTTTATGCTAGCACACAAGTGCTTTACTGTGGTTAGTTCCATGCTATATACACAAAAGTCAGATAAAAGAAGAAAGCGACAAAGGGGAAATTACAAGTCGCTATTTTGTCCCAGAGGCAACTGTGATTGCTGAAAACTGACGCTTTTGGGGAGCAGGAGTTCTCTGCGTCTGAATGTGGGGTCCCCTGCGAAGCAAGGTCTCTTCCAACACAGCATAGCTTGGAAACAGTAGGGATTCAATTAGTTGGAAGTTTAAATGTAGCGAAATGAAATAAGCTGCCAATGGACGGATCGATATATTATTATGAATTAGAGAATGCTCTTTTTCCTGATGGTGAGTTTAAAAGAAGAGAAAATGAGGGCCCCAGGCCGGGGATTTAGCTCAGTGGCTTAAGTGCCTGCCTGGCAAGCGCGAGGTCATAAGTTCGATCCCTGGTACCAAAAAAAAAAAAGAAAAGAAAATGAGGGCCCAATGAAAGGGTGCAGACAGCCCTCTCAAGTCTGCATTGATTGAGGTGTCACATTACGGTGGCAGCAGGCAAAACATTGCTTCCAACTGTTTTGAGCACTGTCAGGTACACAGCATCTTACTCTATGCAAATGGAACATAAGATTTATTCTCAATGTGAGAAGTTGGATTAGCCGAAGTGCTGTTGCACATGTCTATAAGGCAAGTGAGTCAGGAGGCTGAGGCGGGAGGATCCTGCAAGTTGAAGGTCAGCCTGAGCCATTTAAGGAGTCTGTGTCTCAAAGGTTAAAAAAAAAAGTGGGGTAGACATGGAACTAAGTGATAGAGCACTTTTCTAGGATGTGGAACTTCTTGGTCTGCATCCTTAGTATCCAAAACAAAGCATGGGTCTCTTGATTTCAATCAGTCTGAACATATGTCCCCAACGTATTTTCTCTCATCTGCTTGTTTTAAGAATATGAAAATACACAAGGATTACTTTAGCTTTTGATTCCCAGCTTTCCTTCACAAATGTTCATGTAGTGTGTACATGCAGGTTTGCATGCTTAAACTCTTAGACAAACTCTCTTATTAGTGGAAGGGCTTCTCTCTCTCTCTCTCTCTCTCTCTCTCTCTCTCTCTCTCTCTGTCTCTCTCTCAATGAATATAACTTTGGTAATAGTCAACTTTGCCTGAGGCCCCTTTTCCGTTAGATAGTAGAAGCAGGAAGTTATAAAAGAAGTTACAAAAGAGAAACTCCTCACAAAATACATTGGCAACTTATTAATTTCCAGCTTCTATAGAATTTCTATGTGGGAAAAGCCTCTTTCAGTTACACAGTGAATCATCTTCCACAATGAAAGCCAAGTTAAAAAGGGAAGTCACTTGTAGTTAAATATATTCTGTCATTGAAGTGGAGGAGTGGTGTGGGGAAAAATGATAAGAAGCAAAGCAGTAGGTGTGGAAACAGAAGTGTCAGCAGAGTTGGAGTTGCGATGAAGGAGGAAAGTACAAGTAAGAAGATAAATAATTCATCACAGTTCACTGCATGGGAAAAGTCTGTCTGCTTTCTATGAATCACTGAAGGTTTATGCTTAATTTGTTAGAAAGTGGTAGGCAATGTACAATTAAAGGGAAATCTATTTTAGACACAAAATAATTTACAATTGAAGCAGAAGAAAAAAGATAAAAGAAGGTGGATAACTTTCTTTAAAGATTCTAAGTGTATTTCAAGGATAAAAAGTCTATAATATTTTCAACACAAAATGTGGGCCCCTGGGACTGAGGGTGTCACGTGCTTGCATTTCGTGAGGTTCTGAGTACAAACACCAGCTTTAAAAAACAAAAAAACAAAAGCAACTCAACTTTACATATTAGACATCTCAAGTCATCACATATATTTACTCTATATACATATATATTTGAACATATAAGCATAACATTTGATATATTATCTATGTTATCAAGAACATTTTAAATCACATGCAAAATAAGAAAGACTAGTTGGCCTCTTGACTGATATGATTTCTATTCTGTATGTTACAATTGGTTTGTATTCTACTTTTTTGCAAATGACTTGATAATTCTGTGTAACAGATGTTTAACATTTTTTTCACAGTGTAGATAGTTGAGGCTCACTTTTCAGTATGTTCTTTATACAAAACCATGAATTGAGAAAAAAATTGATAAACACAATATTTTAATGTATACAATTGTAATTTAATAACTAAATGTATTGATATTTTAGAAAACATATCATAGTTGTAGAAAAACAATGTATTTTATAAATGCATACAGAATTATTTGTATTGGAGAAGTGATTGAAGAATGACTAATTTTCAAAATTCTGCTTTCATATCTGAGTATATATATGGCTGCATATATGTCTATATCTCCATTTACATACATATCTTTATCCATAGATACAACTGTGTGTGCATATGTGTGTGGATCAAAATAAATAAAAGAAAGTAACACAATCAATTATTTTCATGTATTAATCTGTTATATATTTTTAAGGAACAAAATATTATTTATAAATCGGCATATATGTCTCCAAATATGTAACCTGGAATTTTCAAACTAGTGTGAGTGCTCCATAAACACTTTTTATATTACTTATTTATCAAGATTTTTATATAATTTTGAAAAGTGTAGTGTATGAATATAGTTATTGAAATATGACATACATATGTGACAATTTCACTTTAATATCTTCTTACTCTGAGTATGTTTAAAGATTGATTTTAACATAAAACTTACAAAACATAGTTTATTCATTAGTATTAAAGTGAGTAATCCCTGAATTAAATAAAGCTTTTTGATCTTAAACCAAAGTGTCACCTGTTAAACAGGAAATCTGTGTAAACCTGAAATCTGGTGAGAACTTTAAATGACGGTGACATGAAGTTTGAAACTACTACGTGACTTTGCTGTTCAGAAAACTATGGAATCCCAGCATTGTCTTATGTTTATCTAAAAGTAAAAATATTATAACATTTTTTTTATTTGTTCATGATGCAGTATGTATGGTTTCCACCAAAGAAGATTTTAAATGTCTCATGTGCTACCATTATTACACATGAAGTCTATAACAGACTTACACATGAAAATAATTGATTGTGTTACTTCCTTCTATTTTATTTATTTTGATCCACACACATATGCACAAACAGCTGTACTTATGGATAAAGATACACAGGTATATAAATAGAGACATAGAGGTATATGCAGACATGTATTACACAGATATAGATAGAGTTAAATCTGTGAAACTAAATTTTCTTAAATGGTTCAACAGTGAATTCAAAATAAAAATTTTAATTCCTTATATATTACTTTTATTCTGAAGAATTTATAACATGCAGGGTCAAGCAATTTTGAAAAAAATTGCTTCTGGCACTTATCTAAAGTTATTATAGTTACGTGTTTCAGGGGGGAAAAAAAAAACATGTGGAAGAGGTCCAGGAAATCTCTCACTGAGAACTTTTAGGGAGAATGTTGCAGTTGCATTAAAATAGCGAGTATAGCTTTTGACCCAGGAAATGAACTACTGATGTTCATCCACCATGTGGTTATGTGCCTTGCTTGTTGTTTCTGTCAAAGTGACATCCATTTAGTATAGTGGATTTTGCATTATTCTCTGAAGATGTTATTTCACTACAAAAAAGGTTGATTATGCATTGAATATTCTATTAATAATATATGGAACGTGGTAAGTATAGCATATACCAATATAAGACACATCAGATATGCAAGTAAGAAAGAATATATTAAACCTTTGAACTCAAACATCATGTGACAACTATTAGTTACTAATACTTCCACTACAAATAGAAATAAGTGGAGGAAAAATAAAATGAATTCATTGCTGTTCCTCTTCATTGTGGAATCACATCCAAAACTGGACATGAGGGGAAAACATTTGAATCTATACTTATCAATTAATCATGTTTTGTAATTAGAAACACTAAAACTTTTCTTCTCATCAAGAGAAGCAGAATATATGAGGACACTATTTCTCTTGTAATTGATTTATGGTTTATCAATTTAATGAGATTGGGAAAAAACAACTTGGAATGTTACTTTAAGAAATATCTAGCTGTTTTTCTTTTTCCACTTGTCATCCTAAAACAAAACAAAAAAAAAGCACAGAGCAATGCACAACAATGCCCCATGGCACCTCCTTTTTCCTTGCATAGACAGTAAAATCCATTACAATGATTTATATTTGGTGAGGTGTTTCTCGGTAGTGTTAACACAAAACTTTCTTGGTTAGGCTCCAGAATCTGTTTTTGTCCTGGCACTTTACATCTGTAATGTGGCTCTAAGACCATCTCCAGCTAGTGCTATGTTTAAGAATAAATGCACTAATACGTTAGGACTGCAGCAGAATAAGTGCTATAAAGACACTCTGCACTTGGCATACCTTACTGTATTTAAATAATGAAGACAATGGAGCTTCCAGGCATGGACAGTGAAGTAACTCAGGAGAGGCAAAACTTTTTCAAGACATTCCAAACAGTAAAGGAATTATTGCTATCTATCATCTATCTATCTATCTATCTATCTATCTGTATATCAGTCATCTATTGACTCTCTATTGATCAACTGATCTCACCATACATCTATCATTCATCTATCCATCCATCAATATTACTAATATTGTTTTCATGACTTAGCATGTTATATTTGCCCATAATGTTGACAGATTTTCATATGCCATTGGACATCTTTAGTTATTTAATCTGATCTTTTAAAACCTCAGTTTTCTCAAATGTAAAATCTGAGTTGGAAGTAATTCAGTTTGCTATTATAAAAGTTGTAAAATTTTATGTAAAAGCTAAATAAGATAATATCCTGGATATTAACACAATTAACTGGAATCTATTTGGAAATATAAAACTCATTTTAAAATAAATATGCAAGATACAGGGAAATTAATTGCTTCATATTAGTAAAAATGTTTTAGAGTGTTAAATAAAAAGTATCATATTATAAAATCAGCTTCAGATTGGAATCAAACAAACAAAAACCTTCTGTAAGGTCAATGTTGTTGACATTCAGCTTGTTTTTTTTTTTTTTCAAGAAAACCTGACTTTAAATAGATTATTTAACAAGTAAAATAACAAAGAACCATTTTCTGTGACAAAAACCTCCTTAAAGAACATTATGCTATAGCTAATATATTTGTTCATTTTTTTTGCATATATATACACACATTATACCTACCTACACAAATCCTTATATGTGCATAAATGTAGACCCTTAAATTCAAGTGTCTAGTTAAAATATTACATCTGACATTTTTTTAAGCATCACACTTTGTTTTTCAAACATATGAGGTCTAAAATATAGGCACATTTGAATGAGCAAATTAAGAAGAGATCAAACTAATGAAAGTTATGTTGAAGGTTCTATATTAATAACAAATCATGCTCCATCCTGCCTTTTTTCTTTCGCTGAGAACAAGTTACAGGCAATGTTTATTTTATACAATTCCTATGTATTTTCTTAAATTAATTTTCATCTTTATTTGTTGTCAAAAAATATGTTGCCATGTGACTTGTATATTTTGTATTATATACTTTTTAGGTACCCATGAAAGCATTATGACTAGATACATTCATATACTTTAGAAATACTATGAAGAAAGACCATATGGCTGTCACTGATGCCATAAAACAGATTAATAAGTAGGAAAGTAAAAACCTTCATTTTGGGGGAAGTTTTTTTGTTGTTGTTCTGTTTTGTTGGGTTTTTTTGTATGTGTGTGTGTGTGTCTCATTTAAGACATATATCTTGAAAGGACATTGTATTCACTAAGCTTTTCCTCTAAGGCATTATAGCAACATTAAAAAAATATATATTCATTCTGTCCATGCAAGGTGGGATGGCAAAAACTTCTGAATCATACACAACTTCACATTGAAAAATGTAATTTCAATATCAAATTTGAATTGTGATCTGGCAGTGGTATAGCCAATTTTTCAGTTACTTAATGCAGAATAAGTAATTAACTAAACATGTCAAATATTTTTTAAACTACCAAATAGTATAATTTAAAGGAAAATGTAGTTTTCTAACCTAGAAAATGTTATATTATTGTTGAATTACTAGTACTGTCAAATATATTAAAGTTAGTCCATTACTCTTGAATTGCTACTACCATCAGCTTATTTAAGAGCATTCTTTTCATATTGTCAGAGCTAGATTTGCTTATAGCATATATTTTATCATATATTTTTTCATATTTTAAAACATATCCATACAAATTTGGTAGTATTTCCACATGTCAGCATGTGTCTATTAAATGCATAAAATTACTTATGCATTCTGAGCTTGAGAAAACTTTACTGAAGCCGATTTGTTTGGTGACAAGACTACAAATACACGATGTGTATTTTGCATCCAAGTTCTTTAGTATCATGTGCTGGAGTAGCAGATTATTTGAATATCTTTCTGTCTCAAAAGATCTACTGTTCAAACCTGCATTAACCGGCTCCACAGTTACACAAATTGTTCCAAGGTTGACATAGCATTGCCTAGGCAATGAGCTAGTGGGTGAATCTGAAAATAGTGGTTATTTTTATTAAAAGCACTGGGTAACACTTTAAATTCATAGATAAAGCCAAAGGCAGCCAAAAGAAATTTCCTTCCTATTTCACAACAATTAGCACTTTTTTATCTCACAATATCATTAATTCTTTAACATACACAAAATTTAGGAGTCTTGTGGAAAAAAAATAACAGTTGAGAGCTTCATATATCTACAGTATAACATAATAAATCACAACAAATCCCCAGAATGAACTATTTCTTCTTGAATCTGTATTTCATTCCATCCTTATGAAAAAGTTACTCATATAAATAAACTTATCTGGTAGCTGACAACTTTCCTCTTATTGTACATTTGCTGGTAAAAAAAAAAGAGCTTCTAAAAACTTCACCCCATTAAAAATATCTAACTACTATATAGATTTATGATACCCTAAAGAAGTAAAATTCATTGAGAATTTCTGAGGTTCACGTATGTGCAAAAATGTAATTGCTATAAATGTTTATACTGGAACAGAAACAGCAAAATAAAACTGTTCTACATCAAATCATTGCATTTTCCACCTTGCCTCAAATTTTAAAAGTGCTAGTACTGCTTTTGACAGATTCAGTTTCCTGTGGTTTTCATCAAGTCTCCATTCCATTTAGATACATTTGCCAATTACAGTTGAAGCATCTAAATTGGTAACACTGACATGAGAGAGAATCATAACTACTGAAGAAATCTCCTTTCCCTGTGTAAATGCACAACTTATACGTGACAGCTAATGCTTACTTCTGTATTTGCCCCTTCTGCTACTTGTATATTATTTTATTTTTCAATAGTGAACATAAATCACTTCCTAATAAATTATAAAGATGCCATATTTTTGATACTTCTGACTCAAATTATTGAAAGAAAAGTTATGAGAATGCTAGAAAGCCATTTCAAATTAACATAATAAAAATGTCCATGAACACATTCATAAATGAGAAATTCAAAGCTCCTGTAATCAACTAATACAATTTCAAGTTTAGATTTATTTTTACGATAATATTCTGTACAGACATTGGAGGACTATATGAAGAGATTGGATAGGGATCAGCGTTTTTAAAAATAAAATAAGAAACAAATATTGCATATTTTAACAATGGCATTTAAACTTAAATATTTTATTCAAACTATAAAATGTATTCTTACCTGCTTCCAGAGAGAGAAGAGAGAGAGAGAGAGAGAGGAGAGCAACTAGAAGCAATATTTGCACTACTTCATTGTAAAAAAGCAAAAACTGGCCAGCTTGTATTTTTAAGCAAAGTAAGTTGCACTTACCTTATGTGACTTTAGCCTCTCTTAGCACTGCCAGTTCCGTTGTGGCTTCTGTCTCATGCCTTCTCTTTTCCTTTCTATGGTATCTTCACAGCTGAATCTTCAGGCATCTCAGTGTGCCTCCCTCTCCAGCATCACTTTTAACTCAGACAGGCAGGAAGCTGAAGCCAAAGGAACTCTTCTATCTGATTGGTTTCCATTCCGCGTTTCTGATTAATAGGAGACGTTCTTCAGAAAAGAAGATATTGCAGCTGATGGCGCTGCAGGGCTCCAGGCTTGGGCTTGGGGACTGGAGATTTCTTTGGGCACAGCGATTTGCAAGCGAATAAAATGGGAGGGCTCAGACAGGAGGCACCGTCAAAGACCCCTACAAGAGAAAATAACCCGGTGCTTTTCGTCTCTCCTAATCAGCTCTGCTTAATCTGTTTATAATTGGGAGAAAAAGGTCATAGCATGTCTATAATCTGTAAATCATCTGTAGAAAATATCACAAGGATAGTGTTATTATTAAAAAAAAAAATTTGTGTATCTGTCCGTAAGTATTGACTGCTCCCTATTTCCTTGCTAAATTCAAATTTTAAAGGAAAAGAAAGAATCCCAAGTAAATTCATCCCTGATAATGAGGAAGTTTTAGCTATGTCCCTATGGGTTAATGATGTAAAATAATCTTTCAAAATCTGTGTCTTAAAAACAACTCATAATTGGTTTCTTGACATGTTCTTTTTAAGTATTAGAAATAGTTTCAATTCTTGTTTTGAACATTTAAAACATTTTACTTCTTCTTTATAATACAATTGAAGGTTTTCTCTTTGTCTGTGACAGTTAAAAAATAATGGTGACTGTAGCCATTGTGCCCCACCTGTATGAGTCCCTGCTGAGCATTGCAGCCTTAGAGAAGGTTAACCAAGGCTGCCAAGCCCTGCTTCGGTGGGGAAGTGTTTTTAGTGCTTCTGGAAATGGCACAATAAGAATGATATTGATTAGCAGATAAATCCTTCTGAAAAGAAGTTCAAATAATAGTGGCATGAAATGCACGGTGGGCATAGGGCTTATTTTATAGCAGCTCATTAAGTCATATTAAGTAAATAGCTTAGGTGCTAAGAAATATCATTATCTGGTTTGATGCTTCAAAGGGAAACAGACAATAGAAAAACTAAAATTGCCACTTTTTTCCAACAGTGAATCTAATCCAAGAAGTGTAGATTATAAAGCTGCCTATCTGAGGTTCTTGCATTATGGAAATTTATTTCTCAAAAGAGAAGGCAAATGCTCAGAAAAGTAAAACTTTGCATACCCCAAAATAAACTGTGACATCACTAATGCATGGCGACTGAACATGAAGTGTTGTCAAGTAATTGTGAATTTCTAGGTAGCAAAAAAGCAAGTTTTAATTTGTCTGCCTACAAATGAATGCAGATAAAGAGGAACAACTTTCTGCATATTTCCTGAGCTAGAAAGATTCAAGTGGTTAAGACAGCTTAGTGAATTCTTCATGGAGACTCAGTGTTTTCTTGAGGCAAAGAAAGTTAATTTAAAATTCACAGGCTCCTTCAGACTTAGTTCTCCCAGGTCTGCTTGTTTCTTTAAATAAAACTACATATTATAGTAATCTGTTTGTTAATACTGAGATAAAATACTAAATATAATGTGAGGGAAAAGGAGCCAAACAAAATATTTTAACATAGTTTAATGTAAATAGTCACAAATAAAAGCTTTAAATCCCTGATGTTGCCTATATTTAATTTCCCACTGAAACTTAACTGTTGGAAAAAACTGTTTTGTGTGAAATCCACAATCCAACAGAGCATTCTGAAACTTGAAGTTATTTTACTAATCCTACGAACAGGAAAAATCGTTGCCAAGTTAAAAAATAAAAAATAAATTTAAAAAAACAGAAAAGGTAACTATCTGAGAAATCTTCTACCTCTCTTTGCTTTGTGAGATTACTCTTTGAAAACAGAAGACATAAATCCTAGAATTATCAAAAATCCTTTTACATCGTGATACTGCCATGGAACAATTTCAAATATAAATAGCACTACATATCACCTCAGAAACTAACTTGTTTTTGTTTGTGGTGCTGGTGTTCACAAAATTCCTCACACATGCTGAGGGAACACTTTGCCACTGAGGTACACCCCATTCAGAAATTAGTTTTTAATATGTGAGGTAACGAACATGGATACTTAGTGAGCAGGCTTGCCTAAACATATTGCCAATGTTATTTTTAATAGCAATAATATATCTCACCTTCCTATCATTTAGATATCAAAATTAACTCATAGTAAACATAAAATATTATCTGCAATATTATTTTCAAAAGTAGTTGAATTGTTTTTTTTCAATTTTTGTGTAAATTAAATGTATAGTTTTATTGAAAAACATTGTTTTTCTTCCTTGACATTCAATACATCTATATACCATAAGCCCCCAAATGGTATTTAAAACAACTGATGCATTCTTGCTTTACAAAGTAATGTTTCTTGGCATTATATTCCTATAACTAGTATTCTAATGTAATACTTCACAAATTTGGTAGAAAATGAGGAAAAGAAAACAAGGCACCGTGCTAAACATTTTGCACTGAAATTGAAAAGTAAAATGAATGAGTTAGTGAATGAAGTAAACACTACCTCCAAGTGAGATTTTAGCATGCATTCATTTTGGAAGTCATCATATGGGCCCAGATAGACCTGAGTATTACACTTGCATAGAAACAGAAGCTCCCTGTGCTATGACTCAACTTACAAAATCACTCTGGGATCTAAGACCAACAAGTGTGCCTGGAAAGACCAGTTTACCCTTTCTCGGCTAAAACTAAAACATTTTGTGCAATGCCTTTTACATGCAACAGTTATGAATATACCTTCAGCATCACAAATTTCATCCTATCCACCAAAGACTGAACTATGCTTAGATATTAAAGAAAGAATTAAATTAAGAATTAAACTCATATTTCTATCAGAATTTCTAGTTTTTCTGATCATCAACCAAAACCACAATTTGTAGTGCCATGTGCTTTGTAGTATACCCAAATTTCACTGGAATAACCTCCAATCAATTGTGTCCCAAGACTGAGCCCAGTCTGACATCACAACATTCTTTTTGTCTTTCCGTCTTTTTTCCCTTATCATTTGTTTAAGCTTCCTGCTTTAACTTTACACTGATTTTTTTCTCAGCCATCTCTTCTTATTTTCCTTTGGTCAATCCCTACAGTAACAGAAAAGATAGACTAGAATAACAATATATGCCGCTTTAATCACAGTAGCTCCATAGTAAGTTTTCCTAATGGATATATCAAATCTACCTCCTTGTACTGATTTTCATGAATTATTAAAGATATAAATCTACTCAATATGAAATATAGTAGGCAAGAAACATATCAATTAGTTCATTTTTTTCTATATGGAGTAGATACATCCTGCTCCATGATAAAGCAGTCTAGAGTATAATTTTCAACACTTGCCATAGAGTTATATGAAGTATATTAGAGTCATTTCTGATAGAAATATAGACAAAGACTCTGTCCCTCATCTTATTCTAACATTCAGAAGCTCTGTTGCTATAAGAAGAAACAGGTCTCTGTCTCTATGTCTTATTTCCTTCAATCTATACCAAGTCACAAAATTGGCTTTTTGACTTTCAGTGTAAATTTTATCTAGTTGAGTTTCTGTGGTAAAACTCAGTGGAGCTCTTTTAGGTACCTTTTCAGATCCTGAAAAAAGAATCCTCTCATACTCATGGATCCTTACAAGGATTGTATTAATAACTCTAAACACATCATTATGATAAAATGTCTCAAATGTTTACTGAACTGCTCTGGGTTTATCACAGATAGTTTTTAACTTTTCTAGAGGAACAAAGAGGGATTAAATATATTGTGACTGAAAGAATAAAATATTTATAGTTTTTTAAGTTGAAGAAACAATGAACAACATGAGATGCAATACACATCTTATTTTACTGACTGTGCAAATAGTTTCATACATAAAGAATAGTGCATAAAACATGTTGAACTTAAAGAATGTAATGGAAGGAACATGTATTGTATCCAAAAATAGGTTTTGGACATTGCCATAACTTTTAAAACCTATTACCCTCAACCCATACTTCATAACTCCCCATGTCTTAAAAGTCACAAGGCACCAAATCAAAATATCAAGAGAATTTCACACAGAACTAGAAGGAGACAATTCTAAAATTCATATGGAACCAGAAGAGATCTGGAGTAACAAAAACAGTCCTGGACAACAAAATCAAAGCAGGAAACATTAAAATTGCCAAATTTAGTTATATTATAAAACTGCAGTGATAAAACAACATGATACTGACACAAAAACAGAAAAGTAGAGCAAAATGGAGGATGCAGAAACAGCAAGGACATTCAGCAACTGATCTTTGATCTACTGGAGGAAAGATAACTTCTTAAATGAATCATGCTGAGAAAACTGGCAATACACAAGCAAGAAGCTTACCTCTCATCTTGTTAGAAAATAAAAACAAAGTAGGTCAAAGATTTCACTTTAGGACAGAAGCCATTTTCTAGAAGATAAATGGATATAGTACTTTAAGACATAGAAACACAGACGAACTTTCTGAACAGAATTCTAATTGCACAAAAAATAACATCAAGAATCAACAAAATGGACCAGAGCACATTAAAAAGTTCCGCATAGCAAAAGAACCAACCCACAAGTGAGGAAACACCTTAAGAATGGAAAAATTCTTTGCAACCTACCCCTCAGACACAGAACCAGTACTTAGAATATAATAAGAATACTAAACAGTTGGGTCCTTTAAAAATAAAAGACCTAATTAAAAGAAAGGCAAATGAAATGAATAGAAACTTCTCAGAAGAAGTAAAAAGTGCCAGTAAATATGCAAAATGTGTCTTTGGTCTTTATACAAATTTGATTAAAACAATACTAAGATTCATCTTATTCTTGGTTACCATCAAGAAGTAAAATAACAAATTCTGGCAAGGCTTTAGTCAAAAAGGAAATCTTCTAAAGTGTTGGTGGGAAAATAAACTGTTAAAGCCACTATAAAAATCAGTATGGGGATTATTGAGACACAAAAATATCTAAAAATGTGAATTTCTTTCAACTAAATTATTTAAATTTTTGGAATCATTCTAAGAGATTTAATGAAATCACACTATAATGACAAATGCATACCCATAATTACATAATCACAACTCATAATTGTTTAATCTTGGAAATAACCTATATATCCAGCAACAGAAGAATGACTTAAAAATGTGTTATTTACACACAGTAGAGTATTACTCTTATGTAAAGAAGGATAAATTTGAGTTATTTGTAGGAAAATAGATGCACTCTGACACCATAATATTAAGTGAAATAAATCAGAAACTAAAGTGTATATATATATATATATATATATATAATGATTTGTCTTATATGCAAAACCCAAATTATAAACCAAATGAACAACAAAGTAAAAGATAGAAAGTAGAAAGAAGGGAGTGATATCTTCATCTTTTGCCAATAGAAAGAGGATCATAGGATGGAAAGAGTGGGAGAGAGAAAGAAAGCAGGGCAGAGAATTAAAGTAATACGATATGATATGTTTATGTACCAAGTCCCCAAATAATGTAAACAGTATGTAATGCAAGTATTTACAAACAGAAATTTTAAAAAATGTTTACAATATCACAAGGCTATAAGAATAGAAACATATTTTTGCTTCATTTTCATATTTACCCATTTTTTTCCGCTTAAGCCTTCATCAGTAAACTGGGACAAGAACAGTGGCAAAAAATAATAGCATTTACTCTACCAAATAAAAATAATATTTGTAATTATATAGGATTAAAATTGATAAGTCATGTTATATAAAATTGACATTATGTAAAAGCCTGTAATTAACAATCTAAATTCTAAAACCTATTACTCAATGCTTTATGATAAAAATATCTAAAAATTCCAAAAGAGGAGCATGCACCTGCAAATAGTAGAAATGACAGAGAATTAAAAATAAATTTCTCAAGATTTAAAGTACTATTTATCTCTGTGTGATGTTTCATTTTGCTAAATAGCAACTACTAACATAGCCAACATAAGAAGCCATCTCTGCATTTGAAATAAATTCATTATAAAATTCCTAGCTAAGGATCTTCTTTTATGTTTTTGTCTCTTAAGTCTTTTAAAGACAATGATCTTGGGGATATGGATTCTCTCAAACAGGAAGAAGCTGAAGGGAAAAGAGCTGGTCAAATACAAAGTCCCGGGGCTACCATTAGAGAAGCTAAGATTAGCGATCATGGCGCTCTTGCCAAGCCTTCTGAATTCGTGCCACCGAGACTGGCCTGAGCGCCCAAACTCACAGCAATGCCACTGGCCTGAGATGACCCGCTCACAACTCACCCAGAGCTACCGTGAAATCGCACCGCAGCCATGCTGAAGACCGAGGTAGGGAAGCCCGATGGAGAACAGAGCCAGAGAGGGACCAGCATTCACCTGCAGTGAGTGCTGGGAATAAGACCCTTCAATGGGAAAGGGGTGATCAACTAGACAACATGTTGAAGTCCAGCAGGATGGGCCCAAACTGGGAACAGCAGTGACTTCAGTTGGTTGCTCCCTCCCAGAGCAGATTGGTGGGATCTGCTTGGCCTGGGTCACACCCATGACCAGGACCCAGTAAGTCATCCCAAACCAATTCCCTAATCACAGCACACACTAACACAGTGAAGGCCCCTGAAGGTTGGCTCGCCTGGAGGGGAAGGGCCAGCATACACTACCCCTGCCTGCACCTCAGTCACCAACAGCAAACGGGAAAGGGCAGAACCCCTAGCTAGCACACTTCAGAGGAACTATAACCAACAAGGAAAGGGGCTGGGACCTCCAGTATACACTTGTATGGAAGAAACCAAAAACATGACAAGAGAAAGAAATAACAAAAAGCCCCCATTCAAAACTCTGAGAATATTGATCCAGGAGAGGCAAATACAAAAGAGATTGAGGGCAGCAAACATGCAACATCAAACACAGCATAAGCAGATATAAAAAGATATCTTCAGGACATCGTACACAAGCTCACAACTGAAATATTAATTGAAGTAAAGCAAGATATAAGCAGATTAATAAAAGAAATGCTAAGCACCTCTCAAAAAGACACAGAAGGAAGAATGGAGGAACACAAAAAAGGAAAGAAATGTTCGATGAGGAATATAAAGAAAACCTAGAGTACATGAAGCAGATTCAAAGATATTACCAGGAAATTAAAAGCTCCATTGAAGCTGGCAAAACTGCTTTAAAGAAATGAGGAAAGACTATCAAAACTTGAAGACAGTTATGCAATATGTGATCATCAAAAGAAAGATCTCTTAAAAATAACAAGGAAACAGGCAGTAACAATACAAAGGTTAAAAGATGACAAGAGAATCTATAACTTAAGAATAAAAAACATGAATGAAGAAGCAGGAGTCAAAACAAAGGAATTACAAAGATGATTCACAGAAATAATTAAGGAAAACTTCCCAAGTATAGGAAAGGGAAATGATATTCAGGTGTATGAGGCATACAGAACTCCAGCCACTTAAAACCAAAACAAAGCTACACCCAGACATATAATAATCAAGATGCCAGAAATTCAATATAAGAACAGAATATTAAAAGCCATCAGAGAAAAGAAACAGTTCACCTATAAAGGAAAACCCATCAAAATCATGGCAGACTTCGCGACACAGGCCATCAAATCAAGAAGAGCTTGTTGTGAAGTATTTCAAGCCCTGAAAGAAAATAACCTCCAGCCCTGATTGATGTACCCTGCAAAACTGTCTCTAAAAATTAATGGAGAAACAAGATGTTTCCATGGCAAAGAGGAACTGGGGGAATTTGTGACCACCAATCCAACCCTACAGAGAATACTGAAGGACATTCTAGAGAGAGAGAAAAAAAAAATACCAGGATTTGAAGAACAGTGGCAGAGAATCCTCAATGAACGGAGCAGACAGTGGAATGAAGGAGAAAAATAGACACCCACTGGCAGAAAAATAGCATACCAGAAATGAGGCAGAGAAGGTTGGCTATAATCTCTAACATAGATGGCCTTGATACACTTAAAAAACAAAAAAAGAAACACAGGCAGAGTAAATCAGGAGGTAGGGTCCACTGAGATGCTTTGTATAGGAAATATAATTAACCTGAAAAAAAGTTTATGGGACAAAAGTCAAATATAAGAAAGCAATGCTCTATGTTACAGGGAACTAGAGAGAAATAAGGGCAACTCGAACAGCACCTGCAGATCGGTTGGATAGACAGGATACTTATGTGAAGTAGAGAACTACCGAGCTATAATGAAGGAAAACCTTGAGGCTTCTGTAGGTAGAAGAATACAACTTGAAATCAACTTGAGAATACAAGTTGAGATCAATGAGAAGGTTTGGAACAACTTAGGTAAATAGCAGGTTGCCCCTCCCTACTAAAAACTGAGGGGTTTGGTGGGACCCAAAATGCCCAGCACCCTGTGGGAGTGAAAGGACAGGAATAGTCTAAAAAAAGATGGCAAAGGATATTGTTAATAGTGTATTGGGATCTAAAACCCACATTACACACATTTCTCTGTTTAGATGGATTATATTCTGTTCCAGTTTGTCTACTTGTACTAGATTTGAGGGCACAGATAACTATCCCCAAAATAGCAGGGTATAGTACGGTAATCATCCTTAGTTTCCAATTAACTTAATCTGAAGCCCTGCATAACTTACACTGTTTTATCATGATGATCTCAATTGAATCCAGTTTGTTAGATTGCTGTTTTGTATTGACAGATTATATTCAAATCTATTATGATTGATAGTATCAAGGCTGAGAGTATAGGCAACTACACTGATGATGACAAGATTCACTAGGATACGCAGTCAAGTTTTATTATTACCTACATTTGCAGTTTTACACTGTATGCAATATTTTGTTTTTATTAATATTCTTATGTACTGCTATACTGAATTATACTATGCCTGATGACATGGTCAATTCTATTGAAAAAACAAGAGAAAACACAGTAACCATTGTAGATTACCTTGTACTGTGGTTTTCTATGACTTTTTTTCATGTTTTTATAGGAAATTGTTTTGTTTTGTCTTGTTATGTTTTGTTTTTCTCTCTAATACAGAAAGGATAGAAATACATGTAGAGACTCATGCATGCATAGAACATATCAGCAGTTTATCAGAACTGATTATGTAACACATGATAAAATGAACAACTATTTTGAAGAAAAAGAGACACTAAGGTAGGCAGTGCTGATGCCGTAGTGTCATGAATTAAATCCAGCAATACTATTATTCTTTGTTCAGAGTGATTTTAGCCTGTTTTATTTTGTTTCAGTTCAACATACATGAAGGTATGGACAGCTCTTTTGAAGAGAATGAGAGACACTATGACAGCCATTGTTGGCTTCCCTATTGTCTCGTCTTCAAGACCTAAAATGCCTTCCTCATCCTGTCTAGATCAGTTCTATACTATGTTGTTTCGTGTGAATTCTCTGTATGTGAAGATATGGACAACTATTTGGAAGAAAACAAGAGACAATATGATAGATTGTAAAGATCTCTGATTGTCTTGCTTTGAAATTTATGTCTCTTACATTGCTTTCTTGTGTTCTGTTTTGTTGTTTTGTTGTGTTTAATTTTACCCTCTTTAAAATAAAATTTAAAAAATAAAGACAGTGTTCCTGTATTGACCCTTTTTCCTTATGATTTTTTAATAATTTTTTTTCTAGATTATGTGCACCTTAAACAGAAAACCTTTTTTCTCCTATTAGTCATATTCTTATTTCTGTTCTGTAACACATATCAAAGTGTGATTATTATGTTAAGAAAATAGAAATCATTTTTGTAAATAAAAAATTTGATATATATATATATATATATATAGTGCTTTAAATGAAATATATTTAACTATAATAGGCATCCTCCAGTATAAGAATTAAAAACAGAAACACAGAATATAGGCTTATGTGAGATTGAGACAGTTCTCATAGTAACTACCCTGCCATTTCACTCTGCAAACTTTATTCAATCGATACAGAGAACTGATTGTCTAAGAATCTAGAATTCATATTTCTTCAGTTAATCCAAACTTATGGTATAATTCATTACTGTAATGTAAGCTTTAGCAAAAATTTAAAATTCTCAATAGTGGATATGACATTCTAAGACAACAGAATATAAAGTATGAATATTTTAAGCACATGTAACAAAGATGAGAATATAATCAATGAAATGAATTAATTTTTGTATAATAACATACATATACACATGTAAAATTTTTAAAAGAAAATTTAAAATTTATTAAAATAGGACTCATAATGTGAACAACATAATATTCTGAACAAATAAATGCTAAACACTACATTCAGAATTTCCTGGATTTAGAAAGTACATATATAAGATTTGTTTGTATAATTATATTACCAACTAGCATATAGATGACTAACATAAATGTCAGCATGAAAACAGTATGAAACTTTAAACCACATAACTCAATAGTCTTAATAACATGCACATATTATCAATCTGAATTTTCAATAAAAGTCATCTTTATGTACACAGATATAAATGAATTATTTGGTATGAATAGGAATTTATACCACCCAGGTATAATCATTCTTCCATTATTATCTAATTTAAAAGCAGAAAAGCACTGTGACAATGTCTTTAATTGTGAATTATACAGTGAGACAAATATAGACAAAATTATGTATCTTCTAGTGTTCTACCACAAAAACTCAGTAAGCCTTCTGATGGATTCTGCATTTGACAATTGAATTAAGTTTCAATTTCAAACAGGCTTTATCAATTGTACAGCTATTAATTTGAAATTGTTTCTGATTTCAGCACCCTGAGACTTTTCACTTGACATTACATAATACTGCTGATTAAGCAAAAGAAAGAGTAAGCCAGTGTATAACTGGTTATATAAACTCAAGTTACCAAACATAGAGAGACAGGCCTTACTGTTAAATGGAATTTTAAAGTTATTGACATAGTTTCAAATTGCTTTATATGTAAATATCATTCTCTCTCCTTTACATTTTATCTTCTCCTTCTTGTTGAAGTAATTTTTAGCGTGGGATACATTATTAACTAATAGAAACTGAGCAGAACATCAGAGTTCTTATTTTTGTATGGTGGCACCTTAATATTGATATTTGTACAAAAGATTTTTTCAGTTCTTTGTATCAATTTTGTACAAAATGTCATAAGATTATATAACACAATCAATAACTGGTCTAACTAGAAAGTAAAATTTATTTTTTTGCCTTTTGTATAGTTTACAAAAAGGCTTGATCTAGATATAATCCCACAGAAGCAGTTTCTAAACATAGAAAGAATGAAATGTAATAAAAACAATAAAAATTAATGGACTACTTTCTAGCATCAAAGGAAACAAGTAAGACTTTCTCATACATTTAATTCTTTCCTAATTTTACATCTGATCATTAAGTCAGATCATTCATTGTGTGAGATTTTTTTGGGAAGGGGCATTGATTACTGTTTTAGTTTAACCTAAGGTAGTTTATTTCCTTTCTTTGCATTTTAATCATATTGAAAGATAATAATTTCATGATTGGTAATTATATCAGATCATTTTAAATTGAAGTATAACATAATGCAAGAAAAGAAGGAACCCTAGATTGTACTGTTGTAAATCAGGTTATGACTGAATACTTTGAACCTGATCCAACTGGGAAAGTTCAGGATTCAGAATAAAACACCTATTTACAAATTGTTCCATTCAAAATTCAGGGAAACATGTAGTAAACTAAAGTCTATACACCCTTCAGTATTTGGACAGTTATGCTCTTGGGAAGTGTGATTATTCCCCAGTATTTTCAGTTTGCTGCATGTATAGCAAAGATTCTTCAGAGAAATCACTGTGATTGGCAATACAGCATTCAATATTGTACCATGAAGATATGAAAAATGTTTTCAACATGGTAAACAAATGATGATGAATGCTTTCCATGCCTTATTTAGAAGCAAATATGAAAAAATGGACAATAGCCACAAAATCAGAAGTTCAATAACTCAGTGTTTTAAACTCTCAGTTGACTGAAATATGATGAGATGTCTCTCATATAGGGTTACTGTTGTGCTGCAATTCCCCACATCAAGAAAAATTTAGAGATTCATTATACTTTTGAGGCAGTTTAAATGTTATTTGGAAAGTTATTGAGCTCTACTAACAAAATAATTTATAGAGTCACAAGATGTTTTAGCGGGCCTCAGAGAAAGGAAATCTCTGTAAGAATTTGAAGACCCATTATATTTGGCAGCAGCCACCATTTGCTTAGTTAGGCCCTGTTAACAGCAGACTGAAAAACTTAGCACCAGTATTCTGTGATTCTCCAAGGGGACCATCTTGAATGGTATCTATATGTAGTGTATCTATATATGTCTATCTAGAGTGTCTGTGTAACTATATGGTGACATATTAATTTCCATAGGGTCTTTCATAAAAGACAGCCTCCTGATGTGTACTCACTAAGAATATATACTTGTTTCTGGTATCTACTTTTTGGACTCATAATAATTCCAATAAAATAGCACAATTGGATTTACATAAAATTTTGGATAGCATCATTTTATTCTTCACAGAATCAACTTTGACCAAAGAAATCATTGTAGACCAAATAAAGAGATGTAGTGAGTTTAAGGTTAGAGAATTTGTAAGTATTCTACATATCCTTGGTCCAAAAATATCTCATCTGATAGCATGGCCTACTGATGACTCACTTACGGCAAAGGCAGTCTTGATGTCTAGTAGATTGAAGGGCTATCTTGAAATGGAGTATCTGCTTTTCACTAGTAGCAAATACAATGTGCTTTCCAACTCCCCTAGATTTTTGAATCATAATAAATGAGAGCAGAAAAGTAGAAATTACAGAATCTCTTTTCCTTATATCTCATAGTTCTAGCTTGGGATCTCCTGGATTAATGGAGCATAGATATTGCCACTGATGTGAGACTGAGACTTAGAACCTCAGATTAACAAACTCTGTGGTAGTTTCTGTGTTATAAAATAGCTCTTCAAACCTTGATGATGGTGCCCCTGACCTTAGATTTAATAATATTTCCAATATTTTTCTGATGTTTTTAATGTATTTCTAGATGTTCTATTACATTCTAAAAAGCTGGAATCTAATTATTGGCTTCTCTTTTATTGACTAAAGTTTTCATTCATGACAACTTTAGAGATACCTTGTATTTAATTTTATCCATTTTCTGAGCTTTATTTGGGCATTGAAATTCTATTTCCTGATCTACGCTTTTAGATAAATGGACAATATCTGTTTTTGATAACATTTCATTGCCCCTTTTAAATAACTGGGTATTAAGTTTTTTCTTAATACCCAGTTTCTCAAAAATACATCAAGAATCAATAAACAGCTTGAGGCTCTGAAGCACTTTGTATATGTGAATTTAATTTCCAGATAAAAACTGGTAACTTTGTTATTTACATAGTGTACATCACTAAACAAATATGTACACCAAGTATATAATTAGACATTGCTGACTTGATTAATCACATTTTCATTGTTTACTAAAAATTTGGTGGACACATATTTTATGCTAGGAAGTGAATTACAATCTGAAGACACAACAATAAATCAGATCTCCTTGGTGTTCAAGAAGGTCACATTTTACTGATAAAGAAATCTTAAACAATCAGGGAAGAAGAGAATAACACTATGGTTTTTGAGCAAAAATGATAAACACAGAGATAATCATGATTTAGTACAAAAGCATTAACTGAATAAATGTGATATTCATGCTAGAACAGGCTGGTTGACATAAACTACTTTAATTGGCTAATCTGGATATTCACTGAACCACTATTTTCTTAATATCATTATTAATTGATATGAATAGTACAATATTATGAGTAAGTTTTTCTTTCAGCTAATTTAGATGCTCTTATAATTTTCTGTTTATAAGTGACCTGGAAATTAGAGAACAATGGTTCAGTGCATATGCACATTAGCAACTAAAATATATTTGCATATTCTAATTGAGTTTTTAGTTTTGCTCACATTTTTCTGCATCTCTTTTAGGACAACTACCAAACCTTCCAGACTAATATTTCTATTTCTGCTTCTATGGGCATCTCTGCATTCATAAATCTAACAACAAATTAGTCACATAGTAAAGAGAATCAACCAATTATTCATTAGCTTTTTATGAGATATAAAGTAAAATTAAATTCTCTACTCAGCCTTATAGGAGATTTTTATCTTACTTATAATTTGTATGCAATATTTCACAATAATTCCAGTTATTCATTCTTTGAATATAACCAGTTTTCTGTTTATTTCATGGCTAGCATTTATGTGTGCCTTTTAATATGACTAAAATATTCTTAGTGGTTAACCAGCTGTGATAGACTTACATCAGTTACACATGAAATTAAATACCACAGTTGTAGAAATAATTTTGTAACCATACAGCTAACAAGACTTACCCGATAACTTTCATACCTTATTCTTTAAATAATGCTTTGCTTTGTATATTTTTTTCTGTTCCTTTTCAGAGTGCATAATTAGTCCATCATGGAAGATCCACTCTTGGTCATTACATAACTGTAATTCTGGGCACAAAGTAAATATTGTGAATAAAGTAAGTACTAAAATGTTGGGCAAATGGAAGCAAAACACATAATTACAAGGTGTGTTCTAATACAGTGCAATGAAATGTCCCTCTTTGCTTATATAAAGCACAGAACAGGCATGAAAGTCACCCACAGAGATTGCCTCTCAGAAGGGAACCAGATATCGAGAATGCATTATGTGATATTTTCCAGTTACATTTTGTGGGGGTAAAATATAGCATTATACCAAAGGCTGTGCTCTTCAACAAGTCCTAGAAATTTAGCAAATGTAGTAGGTTCTTGAGCGATGCTAATTTCTGTCAATGCTCTTCTCTTTCAGTGGCCTCTCTTTGGGAGGCTGAGGCTCTCGTACCTGGAGTGCATGCTGGGCCTCTTCCTAAAGAACTATTACATCTGCTCTGCTTTCCTAGTCTTCTCTTTTCACAGGCATCATGGTGTGAAAACTTCCTTGTCTATATCCATTTGTTCCATGCTTTCCAGCACAGGCTTAGTTCATAATATATCACTTGTATTCTAATTTTGTTTTGGGTCAAAGACCCACATTGAAACTGAAATCATGTCAGAAGCTGTCCGAGGATTCAGGCAATACTGTGAACTTGGTGACTACTGGATCACTTGACAAGTGGTTAACACAGAGTGTAGGATGTGATGGCTGCTTAGCACAAGGTAGTGGCCCCCAAATTAAAAGTTCTTCAAGTTGTGGTTTGGAAAATATTTTTGGCACTATAATTTTAAAAGTGTTTTTAAGTGATGGAGATAATGCCTACAAACAAGTTGGAGCTTTCTGGTTTTTACAAAGGTCACTCCATCATTTCCAGAGAGATAATAAAAAATTTAATGTTGTTTCAAATGGAAAAAGTGACTTTTGAGACATTAAGAGATGCTCTTGTAGTTCATTACGATTGGCTTTCTGTGGAAGTGACAAAATTGAGGATCATATTCTGAATTTGATAGTTATATTTACAAACCTCCAATGACTATTGAATTATCAGACATGATATGTTTGTTATGCTATTAAGTCCCCTAACAGAGAGTCTGGGATTCTTAAACATGAGATGGATACAGGGCACAGATTCCAGTATGACTAATTCCTAATTCCTCAAATACTCAGAGCCCTTTGAAGAAATTCTCCAGTCACTCATAAAATAAATGCCTCTCTCATGTCAAAGAACAGTAAAGAGACTGACCTTGCATGATGAGGTTATGGCTCCTCTTCTGTTCTCTTCTGGCATGTGGGATTTCCCTGGCTTTCAGAGCACCTAATCCTAAATCCAAGTAGATCTGAGCTAGAAAGGATTTGGTAAGAATGAGGGGAAAAAGAAATCACACTTCAAACTTTCTAGTTGATACTAAATATAGAAGAAGTAGTCATTAGCTTATCTAATTAATAAGTATGGAGATTTTTCAAGACCTAAAGAAATTGAGGCAATATTGTTACATGCCTGGATCCCAGGTGCTGCAGAAATAACAGCTTTGAAATGGCAGTCACAGGAGTTTGAGGAGTGCAGCCTCAGGTCAGAATGATATGTGTGCTAGTTCAGCCTGACAACGGATATTTAAAACCACTTTACCCAGTAAACCTGATGAATGAAAGCCTTCTCTTTCCCTATGGCACCTAGCACATTTTGCTGTCTCTGAAAGGAAATGGCACAGGTCGAGTCTCCATTCCACACTAGCAGGAAGAGTTGCATTTAGTTATATAAACAACGCAGGGCTGATACTCTCTGCCATATCTTCATTAACTCACCAGCCTGGCTGCTCTGGAAACTATGTGTATCCTGGGGTATAACATAGAATGCGGCCAAGAGAACTACTCCGGAGCTCAGTTCCGTGCTGGTGGTAGTTTTATTACTAACACAGATCAAAGGATTTAGGTCCATAGCATGATGCTATAGACTTGAAAAACAGGATCCATTTTATCCCAGTCAATAAAAGGGATGAGAAATTGGTCTCATTAGTGTGGGCCAGTCAACATCACTCACTTACTCTTGCCCATAACTACATAATGCTCCTCATTTCAAATCATACCGCAGAGTATCTGTAGATTGTCTGAACACCCAGCAGAGGATCACCTTGCTGAAATTCTTCATGATATCAGAATGATAAGCAGGATGTGCTAAAAGTGATTAGTCTGCTATAGGGCTTGGTATAAAATTAAGAATGATAATAAAACACATGTGCCTCAGTAGAAAGAGATCAATATATCAAATTTCACAAACTTGTTACTTTAAAAAAAAGTTCTGAAAGTCATTCTAAGACATCTTGTTCAAGGTAAAAGACAAATCAATCTTTCTTGCATAACCTAATGCAAACAAGAAGGCATAATGATTGATAGGCCACTTGTAGATCTAAAAGAAATACATGTTACTCCTAGGAATACTCTCTAACCCATAAACTAGGCAGCACAAAATACTTAGAGTAAGACCAAAGGCTAATGCACCCCGAATATGATGCCAGCTAGCAGGATATATGTAGCATACACTTTGGTAGACTGTGTTAGGATGTCAGTAGTAGTAAACACTGCATTAAGGAATCTTTAGAAACAACCATTGAGAGAATTATAATGTAGTTTCTTGGAAGTCTCAAGCAAGGCAAGAATACTAGTGACATAGAGTTATATGAATTAATTTGACTTTTCAAATTTTTATTTGGGAATTATCTCCTGACTGGTCTTGCCTCTTAGAAACCCAACAACTGACCTTAAGTCCCCTGCTGCAGAACACTGTAAAGCCACTCTTAGCAGGATTTAAAATTAACTAACTGGCTTTCTGTGTTTATCTGTGAGACTGTCCTAGGCCTCGGCCCCTTGCCTAGAGATGGGAGTTGATTCATAGTAAGTGAACCTCTCTATGAATCACTGGTCCTGGATGAGGCCTGTAGTGGCCTGTGAGACCAGAGATACCTCAAAGGGCAGGACAAGGCCACAGCTGAGGACACGTGGTTGGCTCCAACCCCAATTAAGTAGGTAGAGACTGCAGCTGCAGGCGTCTCACTCCAGCTGTCCCACTCCTACCATAAATATCATCATGGAGATAAGACAATTCTCCTAAACTGGCACAATTTACTACTCAGAGAAGTCTTTGAAGTTGACTTCCAAGGTCCTGCTCATTCCCCATGCTTTTCTCAGTATCTCCTCTCTTTGATTGAAAATGCAATAAATAGGGGCTTCCCAGAGAAGCTCTTTGCCTCAGCCCCCAGATTCAAGAACTCTGCCAAGGGTTTTGATCCTCTTGGAGCCCTAAAAATCATACACTTGTCTCATTTATTTAAGCCTTTGCTGTATACTTGTTTGGGAGATTGGGGATCTAGGCAAGACCCTGATAGTTCCAAGATAACTATTATTATCTTTGTTGAGATATAGTTGGCCAAACATAGCAACAGTCCTTCATAATTTGGAAACAGTATATCTAGGTTTAATTTTAAATCAGAGCAAAAGCACAAGTACACTACATGGGCTGGTAGGATGAACACTCATATGTGCCATGGTTGTACTAGCAATCATCCTTCAATTGATTTACATGGCAACAAACAGAGGGGTTACATTTGAGTGGCTGAAAGAATATGAGTTTGATTTGTAAGCCTAATATGCTAGCTCGAGTCAAAAATAGGTAATTGATGTCATTTTTCCTAAAGGAAAATTCAATCTTTCTACACTGATTTATTTGATTACAGAAATAATGAAAAGAGAAAAGAAAAATATGATGCCAATTTCTAAATCATATATTTAGAAGAACAGGGGATACAAGTGGAAATACACTGCAAGTGTGCTCAGGAAATAGGAAACTAACAGTCACACACATTATCACAGCCTGAGCACTGGACTAGAAGGCCACAGTAATTAATGGCAATCCTAGTTTGTGGTTTTATTTTATGGAGATATTATTAAAAATATTAGGAAATAGTAGTTCACTAGATTCTTCTGAACCTTTATGTTTTCCCTCATTAACTTTTTAAAGCCTTTATTCATTAATAATATAAGGTAAAAATATAGTATTCATTTTCTCATGGGTCTAAATTTGCTACTATGGAAAGAAATTTAGAAACAATAACAGGTGTTAGTAAATAATACTGATAAGTGCACTGTAGTTGAATAATTTGCTTAAAATAGATAATCCCTGTTGCCATCAATGAAAACCACTAAGATATTTGCTTGGATATTGAGTGTCTGTTGCATATATATTCATCATTAATCATTTGTTTTACTTTCTCATAGTAAAAAATGATGCTGAAATTATTTTGTTTTATAATCAACATGGAAGTTATATAAAATTTCAGAGATGTGTCCACTTCAATGTCTAAGATTATCCATTAATATACCTTTATGAATTTTTAGTGTAAATATTTGTTATAAACTGATAATTTTGTGAAATGTCACTTAGTGAAAATATAATAATGTTTTGCAATAGTAGCATCTTAGAAAAATTTTGTTTCTGAGAGATAATTTATTGAGGTTAATTTTATTACAAAGAAATCTCAATACTTATATGCTGACTTTTTCATATATTCCAAAGTTGATAAATAAAATTACATTCCACAAATATACCTTTTCTTGGGAAAAATATTTCTAGATAATTTATTTGTGAAGATATATATCAAAATGATTATTAGATTGTACAAGAAACAAACCTTGTTTTAGGACTCCATCTCTTTCTCAGTGTGTTAAAGAACCTTTTTCCCATGTGACTTTTAAAGGGATATTAATAGCATATGATAGCAAGAATTTGCATATTCTCATTAGAATAAGAAATATTTGCAGGCTGAAACAAAATATGAATATTAATGCTACAATTGATATCTAAAACAGTTCATAATTTTTGCAAATGATTATGCCTCTAAATAATTTTATAGAGAAACTGTGAAAGACTTAGTTAAACATGAAATAAACTGAGATTTAGAAGAAAATGTTCACTTACACAAAGGAATTTCTTAAGAAATCTCAGAATTATAATTTGAGTGATAATTTTTCCAAACCATGAGAAATTTTCATAGACAACATACATTTTCTAAAAACAGTTTTCCATTCTATGAACTTACATAGCATTATCAACATTAAGCATGAACATTAAGATTATCTAGTGAGAGTATTATCTATTTTTGTTTCTATGTTATGTATTTCATATTCAGATTTAGAAATTATTGATGATATATATATATAGATGATTAGATACATTATTTATAAAGTAATATGAAATCACTCATCTCACTAATGAATGTATAGTAATTATTGCCTTCTACTAACCTGAATCACTTTAAAGGAGTTTAAACTTTTCAGAAAATAGAACACAGACAATGAATTAAAACTAACCTATAATTTCTACAAAGTATAATACTCATCAATATTCACTATTGCAAATATATAATTTTATTTATTCTCTCATCATATAACTATCAAATTCACACTATTGGGAACTTTGGTAGCATTTATAAAGTGATTAATAAAACATAACATTGTGATGCTTAATGATTAATTTTTTGTATCGATTTAACGTGGCTAAAAGATGCTCATATACTTGGAAATACATTGTTATGAATGTACATACGTCTAACGGGGCTTCTGGAAGAGATTAGCAATTGAATTAGTAAGTGAATAAAGGAGATATTCCTCTATCAATGGGGCAGTCATGTTTTGAACTAGTGAAGGCATCAGTATCACAGAAAAGTGGAGGAAAAATAACTTTTCTCTTTGTTCCTGAGCTGACACATCTACTCTTACACTTTGACATCGGTACTTCAAGACCATGAGTTCAGACTTGCCTGGCCCTCCAGTATTTAGGCTGTCAATTATTCACACCACTAGTTTTGTTAGTTCTTCAGCTAACATATGGCAAGTTTTGAGACCTCTTGACCACTAATATTGTGAAAACCAATTGCATAATAAATCTTCTCATACATTCTTCGGTTTTCTTACTCTGGAGAACCCTTATTCATACTGGTCTATGATACATAGATGTTCCCATTGATAAGGAAATCCGACTCTGGCCCATGGGTCAAATCCTGGGCAAAAAGGCTTTTTATAGATGTATTTTAAATGTAGTATAAACACTCTAGTTGATATATATTTTATGTAAGGATGATACTCTGCAGTAGCTGAGTTGAACAGTTGAGACATAAAACTTGTATTTCACGAGTCTATAACATTTACAGTTTGGTTTCCTAATAAAATGTTCATCAAGTTATGTTCTTGAATATACAGATTTTCAAAAAATTCTCAATAAATATTTACTAAATTCAAAAAAATTTATAAATGAGAAAAAGCAAATTTTTTAAAAGCCCAATATGAAAATGACTGTATTATGAAATAATGAACTTTCTGCAGTATATCCAAATTATTAATTTTATAATACAAATATACTTGGTGATAATAAAATCATACTAGGATAGAAAACTTATGTATAACCTCAGTAAAAATAAAACATAGTTATAAGAAGAAAAGATTAAAAACATTATGGTATCAGAGGACACATTTTCAATGGGGCTCAGCACAGTAATAATCTGTGACCATTATGCATGTGATATATTTATTTTTTGTACATGGTTACCCCACAGTTAGGTCAATAGTCAAATATTTTATAATATTTCTCTCATCTTGGCTGTGCATGCTTGGCATCTATTTTCAGTTGGCTATGACTATATCTTATCAATCGTAGTATTTTTAGTACTACTCCTTTATTACACTGTGAGTCTGTAAATATCCATTAATTCTATTAAAAGAAAATTAACCTTTGAGAGTGAAAATATCTCACCTACTTAATTAAATGAATAATAGCATTGAAAAGCAAACATTCCTATGATATATCTCGGTAATTATGAATTATTGATTTCTCTGGGATAGTCCATTATAATTTTATTTCATTCAGGGAATTATTTCATTCAATCATCATAATAATTCAAAGACAAAATTATGATAGCACTATCTCTCTTTTGATTACTAAGAAACAATGTAGAGTAGTTATGGAGTTTAGGAAAACTACTTGCTGGTAAAGAATATGTAAAAATAAGACAGTAGTACAAGTCTATATATGTTAAAAAGTGTACTCTTAACTACAATATTGTATAGTACAAATGTGACAATAAAAATAAAACAAAACAATTTAAAAAATATACTTAAAATATTCTTATTTGAATTTTTTTAATTCTCCAATCATGGAAGTATTTTTTTCTCCTATGACATCTTTTGTAATCTGTTTAACAAATTTACAAAACATAACATTACTTTGTCCTCTTTTGGTTAATATCTGAGACTTTTATTTTTTGATAAAGGTTCTTACTTTATCGTGCAGGCTGGTATTGACCTCATTATGGAGCACAAACTGGCCTTGTACTTGTGGCAATCCTCCTGCATCAGGCTTCAAAAGGCTGGAATTACAGGTGTACGTCACTCTGTCAGGCTTTGAGCATTTTAATATCCAATCAAGATCTCAAGTAATCGCTCAGCTTTCTAATCAATATAATAATGCAGTGAGATGTGAATATTCTAGAAAGTCTGAAAACAATTCCACATTTCTTCACATTGTTTTTTGAAACTTTGTATTCTATATTGAAATAAAGGATGAAATGCACATTTTCAGGATATATCTAAAAGTTCACTGATTCCACAAAAATGTGTTCCTATAAAATGTTTCATGAAAAAGCAGTAGTTCAAATAGGATAGTCTTTTGAAGAATCAAGTGAAAATACTAAATCTTTATCAACATTTTTGAAGAACAACAGAATATAAAAATTCAAGGCTTATCACATCAAAGCCATATCCTACTATTGAATTATGCATTGACCTACAGAATGAATTCAGCTTTTTGCTTTTCTTTCTGCCCAGCTATATTTTCTTAGTAAAAGATTGTCAATTCATACAACAGAAAAGCATCTTAGTGCTTCCGTGAAGGAACTCTGTGGAGATCCTTATGTAATGTGTCATTGTTGGACGTGAGCACTAAGACCCTGTTACCAGTCTCAGCGCTCAGCCCCATTTTGCTGACAGTAACAGTTATTTTCCACTTGAGCGACGTGTAGATTGGGTTAACTATGTTCGTTCAACAGAAAATCTTGAAACCAATGTGCAATTTTTCACCAAAAAGGTGAATCCAAACAAATAAATGAATAAGAATGAATAGCAGCTTACCCTGAAAAATCACTTTGACACAAGCCAAGACACAATCGATGTTCATAGTTTCTAAAGTGGAGTTTAAAATTCCATTGCTATTAAAAGTCATCTTTTCAATTCTCAGGAAATGTATCTTCCTGCCTTCATTAGATGACAGTTTTATGAAAGTTAATAATTTTTAACACATTAAAATCAATCTGCTTATCTATATTTTTATTGCTATTAGTTCTAAAAATGGTAACAAGTAATTTCATTTTACTGATTTATAAAAAAAAGCTACCAAGAATATTATTTCTACTAATAGAAAATAAGAAAAAACAAATGGATATTTTCAAAATGTCCAATCTGTAACCTTTCAAGATGCTTACTTTTTTTAATCTCCCCAGTCTGTGTTGTTTATTTATTTGTTTGTTTGTTTGTGTTAATAGTCTCACTAAGTAAGTAAATTCTCAGACTGGACTTAACCTTGTGATCTTCTTGCCTCAGTCTTAGGGAGTGCTAGTGTTATAGATTTGTACTACCATGCCTGGCTGGCACTTACTTTTATTTTATTTTATTTTATTTTATTTTATTTTATTTTTTATTATTTTTTTTAAAGAGAATAAAACAAAAGAGTGCAGAACAGAGCAGATCAGAACAGGACAACATAGGCAACACAGAATTTACATTAAGACAACCAGACATTAACAGTAGCTATCACAATATCACTTTCTCTGCTATAGTTGAGCATAGTTTCAAATACAATAATATCAAACATAACAAAATAGTATAAAACCATTCGAAGAGTGAAAGAATTACAGGGCATTCTGAACTGAATAACAGAGAATGGTCAATGAGTATTATAATATCTCATTTTTGATAAAAAATTTTATTTATACTATCACACATATTCAAATCCCAATAAAACACAATGTGATAGATAGAACCAATGGTAGTAGAAGAATAGAAGCATGGTAGGACTTCAAAGAAGGATTATATTAAATTAGCAATAGCTGTCATAATGTTGTTTTCTTAAAAACAGCTGTTCATACCATCATGCATGATATAGTCAAACAAAACAGAATAAAACCATTTCAACTGATGAATGAAAACATTGAAAGGCTTCAAAGCTATGAGATGGGGACTCATGCTTACCATAAAATCTTATATACTCTTATCAACTCTCATACGAGGGAGACTATACAGTATTTAGACATGTGAGTCTGGTTTATTTCACTTATGAGTATGGTCTCAAGTCGTGTCCATTTATTTATAAATATCTCAATGTGATCATTCTTTATAGCTGAGCAGTAATTCATTGTATAAAAATGCCACAACTTTTTTATCCATTCCTCAGTTGATGGGTACTTAGGTTGTTTCCAAGATCTGGCTATTACAAATTTTGCTGCTATAAACATGGGTGCACATTTATCACTGTGGTATGATGTTTTCAGATCTTCTGGGAATATGCCTAGAAGTGGAATATCTGGGTCAAACGGGACCTCCAAACCCAGCTTATTGAGGAATCTCCAGACTGACCTCCACAGTGGCTGCACCAGTTTACACTCCCACCAACAGTGCAGAAGAGTTCCTTTTTCCCCACAGCCTCTCCAGCACTTGTTGTTGGTAGTTTTTTTTATCCTGGCCATTCTCTCTGGGGTGAGATGGAATCACAGTGTGGTTTTAATTTGCATTTTTCTAATGACTAATGATGATGAACATTTTTTCATGTATTAATTTGCCATTCATATTTTTTCATCTGAGAACTGTATATTCATTTCAGATGCCCATTTTTGGATTGAGTCTTTGAATTTTGTGGATCTGATTTTTTAAAATTCTTTATAAGTTCTAGACAGAAGTCCTTTGTCTGAAGGACAATCTATGAAGATTTTTTCCCAATGTGTGGGTTTTCTTTTGACTCTACTGGAAATCTCTTTTGACATGCAGAAACTCTTTAATAAGATATGGTCCCAGTTATTGATTATGGGAAGTGTCTCCCGTGTGGTTTGATTCTTGTTCATGAATTTTCTACCTACCCCTATATCTTCGAGGTTTTTACCTACTTTGTCTTACAGCAGATTTAGTGTTTCTGTTTTAATACTTAGATATTTGATCCATTTAGATTTTAGTTTAGTACATGGTGACAGGCATGGGTCTAGTTTTAGTCTTCTGCATATAGATAGCCAAGTTTTCCAGCACCATTTTTTGAAGAGACTGTAATTCTTCCAGTGAACATGTTTGGCCCTTTTATCAAAGATAAGCTGGTTGAGTGAGTTTGTGGTTGTGGTTGTATCTTCCAATCTATTCCACTGATGTTCAGGTCTGTTTTTATTCCAGTACCATGTATATTTTATTACTGTAGCTTTGTAGTATAATTTCAAATCAGGGATTGTGATGCCTCCTGCTTTGCCTTTGCTATTCTAGGTCTATTCTGGTTCCAGATGAATTTTAGGAGTGATTTCTCTAGATCTATGAGGTATGTTAGTGGTATTTTGTGTGGGATTGCATTGAATCCGTATAGTAATTTTGGGAGAATGGCCATTTTCACAATGTTTGTTCTTCCTATCCATGAACAGGGGATGTCTTTCCATTTTCTGAGGTTCTCTTTGATTTCTTTTTTCAAGGTATTATAATTTTCCTTGGATAGGTCTTTTATTTCTTTCATGAGATTAATTCCTAAGTATTTCATTTATTTGGCTGCTAGTGTGAAGGATGTGGCTTCTCTTACCTCCTTTTCAGTATTTTTGTTGTTAGTGTATAGGAATGCTATTGATTTTTGAGCATTGACTTTGTATCCAGCTACATTGCTGAATTTATTTATTATATCTAGGAGTTTTTCAATGGAGTTTTGGGGGGTCTCCTATGTAAAGTATCATGTCATCTGCAAATAATGATAATTTAACTTCCTCTTT
>PVJX010018857.1:0-35794 GCA_004027295.1 Dolichotis patagonum
ATTTTAATTGTACATATTTGAAATGTGAGAGATACTGCATATTCTCAGTTTCAATTGCAAGTTTCTAAAAGTTAGTATATGAAAATATGAAAATAACCAAGAATAATTTACTTAATTGTTGTTTCTCAAATAGCTGTGTTAGTATACCTTCTGATAATAATGTTCTTTTGAAAATCTCATCCTTAATACTTTTATGAATAGCAACAGTTGCTTCAGGTTATATTATTATCTATCCTATATTTAAACTGGATTTCGAGGGGATCTAGTTTTATTCTGTGGTATATTAAGCATTTTTATGAACTCCCAAGTAGGAATGAAAGAAAAGAGTTATTTGAGGCTGGAAAATTGTTTGAGTGAAGTATAACTTGAAACATAATCTACAAACCACGGTTCCTCTTCATTTTATGTATATTTCAAGGGAAATTTAATTCAGATGTTTCTGATTAATGTATACTTAGCTCATCAAACTTGTTGTGCAAGAGTTATTTGATTTCCAGGGAGTCTTTTTCATTGCAAGACATTTTGCTCTGTACAGGGAAGTCTAGTTTTAGTTGTGTTTGATGGCATGCAAACTGGAAGCCCTTCTAGTGCAGTTTTTAAAAAATTTATCTAAGTATATCTTATTTTATTTGATGAAAATTTTTAAGCTATTATGCATACCTGTCTCATTACAAAAGTAATAAAATAAGTGATATGCTAGAAGTGACTTAATCAAACTCCCCAAATTAGAAAAATAATTTGTGAATTTATATTATTCTGAACCACACAATTTTTGACTACAAAATGGTTAACATATGTTAGAAGCAGTAATAGAAATAAATTGAATCACAGTAAAGCTCTTTGCTTTCTAGCTTCAATTCTACACAAGTTTTCTAGGTGATTTTAGAAGAACCACACTGTTTTTCCATATCTATGACATAAAGAAGTTAAATAAGATGGTTTTCCTAGAACTAATGCTTATGGGTATGTACAGTTTCCCAATGCAGAATACATCTTATTGACAGCAGAAAAAATATAGTGTTCCAAAACAATCAGCTTTTACCTTAAGTAGTGATGTTAATTCACTTAAATAAGTTTATAACAAAATACATATCAGTCACATTCAACTAACAAAAGATTTTATTTTTTTCTGCTACTTATTTTTATGAAAAAGAAGGAAAATTTACTGCACAGATTGAATTCTTGATTGTTTACTTTTTTCTAGATTAGATTATGTTGCTTATGCATATTCATTTGTAACTACTATGTGAATAGTTTATGATAAAATAACAATGATCTTAAAGAGCTAAACATGTTGAGTATTTTGTTAGTCAAGATTGGTTGTGCTAAGCATGATATGAATATCTCTGTCACTTAAAATAATAATAAGTTATTTCATGGTCACATTACAAGTCCTTGTAGGTTGTCATGGATCTATGTTCTATGCATGATTGAGGGTGCCAAGCTGATGGATGATTCTTGTCAAGTTGTTTCACAGTCATTGCACATGTAGGAGAGAAGTAGCAAATCTTTAACTTGTTTTCAACCTACTACAGAAGACACAAAGCTTCTACTCCCAAAAGTGACCGGTGTAAGTTATCTAGTTACATGTAACCTCCAAAAAATGAGAAAGCAGAGGTCTGACTTTTTTCCAAGAAATGAATAAGAGATAACATTAATGATTTCAGTTACATGCACACACTGTTATACTCAAGCAATTTAATTGATAGTGTAGCAGGAAAATTACAAAAGAGAATTGGTCATATATTTTTTAATTAAAAAGTAAAAGATTTTCTTCTAATTGAAATGATTAAAACACCATATAATTAGATAACTTGGTCAAATGTATTCCAAATAATAATTAGAACTGATCCATAAAAATGTTAAATTTTATTCTTATTTCTAAAGCTAAAATTTTTTTCTAGTATTTACAAAATCTTTTTCACCTGATAGTGACATAAATGAGTTTAGAAAAACCATAATTTTGAAGAATGGTTAATATGTCATTAATTATATTTATCTTTAGGCCAATAATTGATAAAAATTTTTACAAATATATCTCCCAAAAAGAGATAGTATACTTATGTAGTCTTTGGTCACCTATCTTAAAAGTATTGATTCTCATTCTAGGTCTATCAATTATTAAATTGACCAAATGGAGATTTGTTTTTCTGATAGCTTTAAAAATTGCCAATTGCTGTCACAATATTCCCCTTCTTTAAACTTCTACAATTTATACTAAGATTTCAGTTTTCAGTCTCATATTTGAAGCTTTAAATAATATAGTTACAGTTTAGTGTCTTGTTACATTAAAAACAGACAAATCTCTTGACTTCTAATATTACAAGATGTGATTTTTATGACCCTAATATTTTTCAGCTGTCATCCTATATCCCCTCCACATTGGCTCTTTTCTTTAATAATCTAATTTTTTCTTCATAAAGTGAAGATATTTATAGTTTGTTTTTATCATAAAAAAGTTTTTTGTGATATATTGTTTGATCATTACATCTAAAAACCATTAATGTTCACAATGTGCTGGTATTGTAAATATGGCTACTTTTTGATGATTAAAGCAGCATATTTAAATTTTTTTGTTTATGCAGTCTATGAAGTGTCCATCTGGTAAGTATAGTAAATTAGCCAGCATTTATCTACTTTTTAAAACACTGAACATGCTAAAATGCACTTCTTCTGTTTGGTGAATTATCTGGAAGGGTCAAAATGCTATTTTCATTTGTCTGAAGTACAGAAGAGAATGGTGTCACAAAGATGTCCTAATCTAGACTGATGGAAAAAGGAAAAAATAATTTGAGTATCACTTAGAGGTTTTCCCTGATACAGATTTTACTGCTTCTTGTCTGGCATTGCTATCGAACATATAGATTGGAAGGCAGCATGTGTTGAATTGAAATTAGGCCTTTCATCTCTGTAAGACTGTATATTGTTTAAAAACACAAAGCGTGCTTAAGCATCTCAATAATTCTACATCTTAACCTCAAGTTAGGTGGAATCAAATCATTTTCTAGTGTGAGGAATAATCACAAACATTTCCCCAAGTCACATCAAAATATTTTAACATACATGCTAATTTGTTTCATTTAAATATTAGTTTAACTTAGTTTGTTTAAAAGAAAGTTTTGTGCTATTGCCTGTTGTTTTCTTGGCTAGAATATTTTGGCCTATGTGTTGTGCTCTGAGTAAGTACTTTGAAGATAATATACCGAGCATTAACTATTGTTTGGTTATGAAATTTTTTATTTTTCATAAAATAAAAAAGAATTTTGAAGTATTCTAGCTTATTTATCCTCCTTCAGTCCTTTCAGAAGATGATATTATCCTCAATTCATAGGTTAAAATCATGAAACTCAGGCTATGTAATTTAAAATATCCAATAATGAAGAAGTACCTGGCTAGATTTAAATGTTTATTCTAACATCAAAGTTAATATGTTCACTTATTTGTTTTTACTGTTCCATATATCAGAAGCTTGGTATAGGAAAAATAGTCAATAAATATGTGTCAATGCATCAATGTGACCATCTACTGTTTTAGGACTTGTGGAAGAGAACATCATTACAGTTACTGGGTGCTGAAGGAAGTTGCCGAGATGTCAAGTACAGGAGTAAAATGCAGTTTGATACATTCTAGACAATAGTACAAAGTTCTGAAAACAGAAATTTACTCAAAATGAAGGTTGATAAGAAGGGAAAAACAGCTATATATTGCTTGTAAACATAAGGTAAACAGACACCAAACTGGTAGGTACAAGTGGAAGGAATGAAAATTCAAAATTTCTAAATGGTAACTAGTTGCTATTCATAGACTTTTGCATTCTGATTCTTTCACTTTTAAATGGTTACTTATCAAAATACTAATGTAATTCATATCATCTTTTGAACCCAACTGAAGTGAAAATGAAAACATACCTTACAATATCTTTTACTGCAAGATAATCAGAGCTTCTAATAGAAACAGGAAATCATGGCAAGCCAAGAAACTTCAGTGCACTATACTTCGCTAGATTTTCCTTTTGGCTTTTTTTTTTTTTTTAAATAGGAGTCAGCTTTTAGGAGGCAAGTAATAGTTTCAAGAAAACTTTCACATTCTTTTAATGAAGCAAATGCTTAACAAAGAAAAATTAAAGAGACATAAAGAAATTTGGAGATCTATTTTCAAACTTTGAAGCTTTGGTGTATGTTCATCTTTACTGTCTTGCATTACTCTGATTATTTTCTATAATAAGAACTACAACAGCACGCTATTCTTGTATAGGTAAAGTCATAAAATGTTCACTACTAGCCTCCCACAGAGACTATTTGTATTTCAACATAGCTCTTTTTGATATGTACTGTTCTTTGGTTTTCTTTTGCACATTCTTATATATGCAAGTATATTTTTGCTTAGATAAGGTTCAGTTTGAATTCTAGACACATTTTTCACAGAGTAAGAGCCATCTTTCTGACATATCTCAGCTTCTGTCAGTAACAAATGTAATTACCTTGCCTTGAAGACATCACTTAGGTCACAGATGAAAATGCTAAACAGCTTGTTGCATTGCTGAGGTTGGACACATTATAGCATCAATTCTACAAAGTCGTACTTCTATCTTTTTGGAGCCCATCATTATGACTCCCAGAAGACACTGCCATGACTATATCATGTGTAGACAGTCATGTCTGCTTATTGCCTACTATAAAGGTGATCACACCATAAGACCTTGTCACTGTTTCCAGTATTATGCCAAAAGTATGAACATTACTCACGACATGTACTTTAGGACTGCAAATCTCCGATTAATAGCAGAAAAATGGTTACCTACACAAATTGAATATTTCACATTATACTTGAAAATGTATTTTTGTAATCTTTAAAGGAATCAAAGAAATATACTACATCTAAATTATAAAGGAGCTAAGTTTATCTTTATTTGTTCAAAATAATTATTCAGATTTCTATCCTTGGCTTAGAACTGTGTGATTCCAAGAAAGACATAAAGAAATGCTAAGAGATATTTGAGGCTACAATAAATGAAACTATTGCAAAGATGTTCTGATGTGAAACAAAAATTCAAGTATTATATCATATTTAAATGATTCCTGACAAAGTTAAAAATGGACATGAATCCTGATGCTTTTTTCCACTTAATAAACCAGGTGATATAATTACTTTAACTGGCTCTAGCTCAGCATCTTTATCTGTAAAGTGAAGTAGAGAGAGAAATTATTTTGAGTATTCTTCTAAATTTCATAATTTAAAATGTTAAAATAAAAGCAAACCATGGACCACTAAATTGTGTGTATCTAGATAATACACATGTGCTGAGATGCACTATGTTTTATAAGGTAAACTGCATGAATTTTTGCTTTCTTTGCTTTAAAGTGCAACAATAAAGAACAAAAAATATGCTTTTACATAAATTATGAAAGATATTCCTCTATAGAGCCAAGAGTCATGAATTTATATTGATGGGAGTGTGGTTTAAATCCAAATCAGAAGTTAAGTCAATTCATAATGGAGATTTGGTAGTGGTAGACATTTTGATGGTGGTAGACAGTTTGATGGTGGTAGATATTTTGATGGTGGTAGACTTTTAGAGAGATAGACACAAGGAGGACACTCACCATATCAAATTTTGCAAAGATCATTTATTGTACTCTCACTCAGAATACCTAATCTTCAACCTAACTTAAATGTATCTTCTTATAAGACTGAACAGCTATCTTTTCCTCATAAAAATACATACATATTTCATAATTCTTTGAGGTATAAAATAATTTTTAATAAATATGTACCTGTCTCTCAGTGCATTGTGTTGCTATAGCATCACAGTGCTTGCTAAAATGGCATGTGAGTCACACACTGGCTCCTCTGCCTCAGCATCAATTAATGACAAAAGGTGAATTTTCTTTCTTTGTATCAATCTATAGTGTAAACACCACAGATTTTCAAAATATATAATTTGCCTTTTCAATTAACCTACTGTATCCTTCCCTCAAGTTCAATCTCATGTTTTTGGATGGAAAAATATAAGCCTTTTATTTTCTAAAAAGTTCAATCTATTTTCCAGCTGAGAGAGAGAGAAAGAGAGAGAGAGAGACAGAGACAGAGAGAGACAGAGAGAGAGACAGAGACACACAGAGAGACAGGGAGACAGAAAGACAGAGACAGAGGAAACCTTGGAGAAGAAGAATGGATGTTACTGGCATGGAAGCAGAGAACGAGATAGTTTTAGCTCTTCAAGCCACAGAAACCATGATATCTACTTATTCACCAAGCTGGTTATAATTTTGAGTTTAATGAAGAAAAACTATCTGAAGAATTATGCCACGCAAATATGGTTCTTATTTCAACTTTTGTCTGAAAGCATCTTTTCGTGCTGAAATGTATTTCTGCTTTGAGTGATTTCCACACTCCACGTTTGCCACGCAAGCCTCCCTCAGCCTTGGAACCTGTGCATATTTTATTTTTTAAACTTCGACAGAAAAATTAGGGACTTTTTACCAATTAGATAATAAAAGTAACTTCCTGTGTTTCTCCTTATTACTCAAAGAAACCTCAACTGTGTTGTATTCTTATTTCCCCAAGTTATATATGACCCTAATATGTGCTCATTAATTCAGACACAATGAACATTTGTTTTATTTGTAATTTTTGCTCCTTGGTATTCTCAAGAGAGGCACATCTCAATTTTACGAGTGACTTGGGGCTAAGTAGTTATACAGTCATGCTCCAGCCTGCTTCGATGTCATCCATTCATAATGTTGAACACTCAATCTACAACCCACAACAGCACATCGCAGTCACAGTTCCAGTCATGCAATGTTCTGCTGCAGTATTTCATGTCATCCCTTTGAGACAGGCAATTCCTGATTAGCCCCTGGATTTCTCCTGCTTTTAATGTCTGGGCCCATTTGGCCACTGACCTGGTATAAATGGGGTTGGTGAGTATGTCTCTGGTCTCCTGTAGCTGCAGAGGGCTCAGAGCAGACATAAAACAGGCCTACAGCCCTACAACATCTGAACAGCGTTTCCTGTCTGTGCTGCTCATTTTTACACTTGGCATGAGCTTCTGCGACCTTTACCCTGTTCTTTAAAGGGATGCCTTTAATGGAGGTTAAGAGTGACTTGGCCTCCAAGTTTACAAAGTCCTAGGCCCCCACTGAACTACAACCATGCCATATGTGCAAAGTGCTGTGAACGCCGATTTAGTGTACAGGCAATGGTCCACCAGAACTGCACACACTGAGATCACTGCAATTATGTGATTTGAAGATACTTACACAACCCACTGTTCATTACCAGAGTTAGGAAAGTCAGGCCTTGGGAAGGCACTTATCAGTGGACTCGGCAGAGCTTTGACCACATAAATTAATGACAGCACAGAAAGCGACTTCTACAGCTACTTGTTACTGTTACAATGAAAGTATACATAGGGCTTGTCCTGAAAACAGTGTCTCAACCACTGGCTTCTGAATAAAGCTATATGCACTTACTGTATCTTATTCTACACATGGTTTTCTTTTTCTATTTATTTTTTATTTGACAAGTGGCAATGGCATGTTTGTCATTTTGATGTAGGTACAATTATTAAGTTATCTGTCATAGTAACATATTTTAAGTTTTTATGTCCTTTTAAGATACACTAAGAAAACATCAACTGCTAAGGTGAAGGGAGAAAAGCATGGTACTCAACCGAATTTCCAGATTCCAGCAACACTTCACTCCACTTGATAAAGTTTAAGAATTGCCATGATGACTTGAGCTTGAAACACCTCTAGGCATTTTCGTTGATGCTCATGACGTGGCACTGGTGACACTGCAAACAGCAGAAAAATAGGGTCCGCCAAATGACCAATGCACTGAGGCACAGGCCTGCACACCAGCCACGATGGCTCTAATCTGCAGCCGCACTGCAGCTGCGACGTCACGCGAGGAAGCTGTACTTGTCTGCTGACGCCTGGCTGCGTTCAGTGTGCTGCTTGTCTATCACGACCTCGACGCACTTCCTGGTCATACTGATGCTGCGGTTACACCTTCTCTCCACTGGCTGATCACCTCTTGAATAAGTGCGATGTGCTGAAGCAATTTTCGTGCTTTCATGATACGAGCTATAGCAGCTTGGAGATACCTTTTCCGGTCCCATCTATAGCACTTCTAATCTGCTCCACTTCCTTGATTCTAATTTCAATAGACATCAATGACACAAATATAATACTTTATTAACGTTATGCATTTTTTCTTCATTTTGGCTACTTTGAAGACGATTTTAATTGTCATATGAGAACATTAGTAGAGATCTTGTTACCTACTCTGATGATTACGAACTTACTGTTGATCCTTTCTTAAAAGATAGGTTTACCTGCATTGTTATTTTCCCTATCACCCCAGCAACACTCTTGAAGTAAGAAACCAAAATAATTATCGTGTTAATTAGCGCACCTGAGCCGAATTCAGCCGTTACAGTAAATGACTACGGGTAGTGGGGAAAATGCCTCTTCAGTTTATTCCTCTCACAGCCTCTTAAAAAGACGGGTTCTTCTAGTCACGAACATGAGAGGACAGAGAGGTGTTACTGTAGCTTCCTTGTTTTCTTATATGATGTGCCAGAAACAAAACTTCAAAGCCAAATATTACTAAAGTCAAAACTAAAACAAAACCAAACAAAAATATCTCACAAATAATTGTTTTAAATTTTTGAATGTAGCTTCCTGGAATTTATTATATACTGTAGATTTAATAAATACTTTCAAGGAGATGTTTAAGATAAAAATAAGTACAAGGAATAAAAAACTGGCTACTTGACATCAAAGATACACTACCAGAGTATTCAAATATTATTTTGAACTAAACTATCAGTAATTACTGGACAGGTCTCTATGTATGTATTATGTCTTCCAGTATCTACCTAATAAAGCAACTGACATAAAAGTGTTACTCAAAACATTTTTGCTAAATTTCATTGAATTCAATAAAAATACTGATTATAGTTGACTGCCTCCCAAGAAGAAAAGTAAACTACATTTTCATTTCAGGTCAGCTTTTGTCTTAAAAAATCTTTGCTACATTATACTTTACATTACATTATACTTTACATTATACTTTCCACTCAAAATTATGTTTTCCTTTGAAGACATGTTTTGTGGAAATTAATACTTGAATTTTTTCTTATTTGCTTAGAAAAATTATCAATAGCCAGAGTTAAGTGAAATTGCTATATACAACTCTTGTTTTAGAGAAAAAATTTAAAAAACCAAGTTTTTGTTTAAAGTATGATTTAATATATTATTCTTGCTCTACCTTTAAAAAGATGTTATTTACATGGGAAATATGGATATGTGCATGTTAGAGTGAGAAAGAGAGTATGAGAGATAGAGTAGAGAGTAAGATCTACTATCTAAAAGAATTTAATTATTACTTTTTTGTTATATTTGTCTGTAAAATGTGATAAATTTATAATGTCACACAAAATAAGGAAAACTGTTCTTTGCATCACAGTTGCTGAAAATCAAGTGTTGAATAAACCCAAATTTAAAACCAAGAAAACCCACACAGCAGTAATTTTAAAAGGTCACCCTAAATATATAAACGTGGAGAAGCCTTAAGAAAATTCTGACAGTGTGAATTCAAAGTAAATTGCTTTGCATTATTGGGAAAAAAAACTAACTCTCCCTTCAACTATCAAATTCAACATTTAAAGTTTCAACCTGTAGATTCTGTAGGCATTTTGCTACCTGAAAAAAAATGGAGAGAAGAAAGTAAACAGTTTAATCAATATGCTCGACAAACTCTTTGCTCACCTAAATGAGAGGAGAGTAAAACATAACTTCCAGCATTCCATTCCACTGACCACTAGTTCATCTTGGACATATAGCCTGCTTGACATTTTAAAAGTGGAGCAGCCTGCATATTCTCCGCTGGACAGTCTTTTTTGAGGCCACATAGATAAGCACCACTCCTGTTCCTTCACCCCAAATGAAGTGAGAGAATAAATTAAAAGCTGTGTTAAAAGTTCTGCTTTCTGAATATTTTTGCAGAATGCTAACACAAAACTTCATAATTTTCAACTATGACCCTGAAACATTGTCTCTCAGTAGAGGCATTGCTCCTTCATGTTGTATAGTCAAACATTTTTTAATGGAAATATCTTCCTAGGGAGCAGTGACAGAGGAAATGTGTCCCTTGACACCTTGTTCCCATCACAGTGCATTACAGCACAAACACTGTATGACACAGTACATTACAGGATAAAGTGTGAATGTCCTCGGATGAGGTGCTGCCACCTCAACCATCTACTCAGTTTCCACTGCCAGCAGGCAAGAACACAAAGACACAAAGGCCATTTTTTCCTGTAGATGTAAAAGGATGGGATGTAGAGGTGTTACTTCTGTGTCATTAATAAATCTTCCGTTCAGCTCAGTGATTTTTTTTATTACATTAGACATGTAAATATATGATCAGTGCATTTAATACATTTCCATGCAAAAATCTCCTCCTTATTGGTATCTTTTACATCTTTTTTCCTTAAACAGAAAAAAATGACGTCATTCCTAGAAAACATTCCAAAATGGTTTGGTGGCCAAGGTTTGATCAAAATTCTTTCTTGCTTTATTATCCCTCATGGTTTGTCTGATCTTTGGTGATTAATCTTTCATTCGTTCATCAAATATCACTATAAAGTTAATGATTTTATGTGCTTTATGCTTTCACCTGTTTTTTCCTAATATTGCATGTTTTCTTAAAAAATTCAGTCAGCCTTACAAATTAGTAATACACAGACACGTTTGGAATTGTTCATCTTATTGTAACCTAACATCCATGGCTGCTTTGCTACCAAGTATGGTTGATCTAGATTTATTATGAATTAGTATCGGATGATAAATACAAATTCCTGATTTTGCAGTGGAGTCATTGGACTTAGAGGATGATAACAGACAGGTTAGACTTATGCTATTGTGATACAACAAAATGAAAAGCAATCCTTTATGGTTTCATTTGAAATAGCAAAATATTTCAACAGTCTTCTTACAAATTTTGACATCCGATACACTTGTGTATCACATAATATTTACCAGGCTTGCAAACAGGTAATTGTGTTCTCCTTTGCTATCAAATTTGATGAACTTATCTTACTGGCATTTATGAGCCAAAAATGTTTTAGAAATGGCATGTGTGGGATCTGAGAAATGGGAAGATATTGGTAAAATAATACCAGCGACAGAAAACTGTCATTCAAAATATGAAATGAATTCATATGTTCTTCAGAAAACTGCTTAGAGATGGTTCTAATTTCTGTATGCAGAATGGTCTTCTGAGACAGAAGCCTGAAAATGTGACTTAACTCCTATATCAGTATTGGTTTTCTGACATGTGATAAGAATAAAGTCTCTTGTGTCATAAAGAGTCTCATAGTCCTGTCTGTCGGTAGTGGTTGTATTGATTTCCTTCCTTACCTACAGTGTGCAAGAGTTTCTTTTTTTTTTTTTTACAGATTCACCAGCATTTACTATGTATTGTTTTGTTTTGTTTTGTTTTGTTTTCAGAACTAGCCATTCCAACAGGGGGAAATGGTACTTCATTGTGCATTTGATTTCAAATTCCCTGATGTTTAATGGTATGGAAGATTTTTGTCAAATATATATTGGCCATTTTTTTTAGGAGAGTCTATTCTGGTCATTTGTTTCCTCTAAAAAGTGGATTACTTGTTTTGTCAGTTATTAAGTTTATTGAGTTTCCTTATGTACTGAATATTTCATCTCTGTCAGATAAACAGTTGGCACATACCTGTATTCTCTCTCATTTTGCAGGTTGGCTCTTTAATCTTTTGTTATTTTCCTTTGTTGTACAGATGCTTTTCAGTTTGATGTAATCCCATTTGTCAATTTTGATTTTGTTTCTTATGCTTTTGGGATTCTATTTAGAAAATAATGGCCTAGATCAATTTCTTGAAGTTGCTGTCCTTCTGAGTGTATTATCAAAGGAATTGAAACCTGCATGACAAACAACTATCTTCATACCATATTCATAGCAGCACTAGAGCTGCACCACAGCTAAGATACGTAATCAGCCTAGATGCTCTCAATAGATGAATAGGTATAGAGAAAATATGACATATATTACACAATGGAGAATTATTCAGACCTAACAAAGTATGAAATTTTGTAGGTTACAGCAACATAGTTGGAAAGGGAGAATATTATGTTTCATGAAATAAGCCAGAGAAAGACAAATGCTGTACACCTTCTTTCATATGTAGAAGTTTAAAAAGTTGATCAATAAATGTATTGATGAACATTTTTCATATATTTATTTGTTGTTTCTAATTCCTAATTTGAGAAGTATGTATTTATCTCAGATGTCCATGTTTGGTTTTGGTCTTTAAGTTTGGGAAAGAAGCTGATTTTTTTTTCAGTTCTTTATATGTTCCAGATATTAGTCCTTTGTCTGAGGAACAACTGGCTAAAATTTTTTTCCCACTATTTTGCTTATCTTTTTACTCTGTTGTCAATTTCTTTTGATGTACAAAAGGTGTTGCTAAGGTGAGATCCCAAGTTGTTGATTCTTTGTAGTATTTCATCATATGAGAGATGCAAATTAAAATAATGTTGAGATTGCATGTTACTCTAGAAAGAATGGTTATTATCAGTCAACAACAATTGCTGATGGAGATGTGCAGGAAAGTGGAACCTTTCTCCACCATTGGTGGGAATGTAGACTGGTATGACCAATGTGGAAATCAGTGTGGAGATTCCTCAAAATACTAGGACTAAAGGTCCTATTTGACCCAATTATTTCCCTTCTTGGTTAGTGTCTTCCCAAAAGAATTAAAAGCAACATATCATAGCAATATATGCACACACATATTTATAGCAGCACTGTTTGCAATAAATAAATCTTAGAAACAACCCAAATGTTCATTAACTGATGAATGGATAAAAAAGACATGGATTTTTTATATAATGGAGTACTATTCAGTCATAAAGAAGGATAAACTTGAGACATTCAAGCTAAATGGATTAACCTTAGGACCATATCCTTAAGTGAAATAAATCAGAAAAATATATAAATATAGCATTATCTCTCTGGTGTGAGAAACTGAAAGTGAACATGAGAAACAAAATTTACAATAGATATTTTAAAACAGAAAGAAAGTGTTCAAAAGGAAAGGTAACCAGGGAGCGGGAAAGAGGAAAAGAAGGAAGGGAAAAGAAAAGAAGGAGGAAAAAGCAAAATGTAAACAAAACTTTTTGAAATAAAGAGTAAAAAGAGATTAAAGAGAGGACAAAGAAATAGGGATAAAAAGAATCAAGCTATATCATGTAGAGGTAAAATTCCCTATGATGAATGTTATCATTATATATATCTAAATCTTACCAATAAACTAAACAATAAAAATGAATAATAAATATTACTGTGATTCCTATACACTGGTGAGCAGTGGAAGTGATGAAAAAAGATGATTATATTTTATCAGTTCACCCTGTATGCATAAATGGAAAATCACACTGAACCTCATTAATAAGTACAATTCATACTTACTGTATAAGTAAATACATAGCTACCTCTTCATTTAAAAATGAGGCATGTTTTCACGGAAGGTTTCACTTTGTATACAATGTAAAATATAGTACTCAAGAAACCAAACGGATCTCATTAACTAAGAATCTCACTAAGATTATGTAGATAGTATCTCAATTGACCTATGATATAACTCAACCATATCTGACATCTTTTATCTGCAAATATTGATGAATATTGGCATGTAGTATTCTCCCTTTCCACCTATGTGCTATAACCTATAGGATTTCATTCCTTGTTAGGTCTGAATAATAATCCATTGTGTAATACATGTCATATTGTCTTAAGACTGTAACCTTCTATTATACTTTTGAATTTTATATGCTTTTTGTTATTTACCACTTTGAAGAATGTATTTCTGTGAGAGATGGATGTCAGGTTCAGTAATAACTAGACAGGTCAGGTCAGTGAATAGTAGATGTGATAATGGGCTAAGCAGTTGTTCTTTCAAGGAACAAATGGCTGCCTGGCTGTTAAGAGTGCAATTAGCAGAGAACACTTAGGAATCCGTGCCTTTGGATTCTGCCTCAGCTGTAGAGTCCCCACCCCAGCCAGCGTTTTACCTTTTCAGGAAGTGCTATGTAGGAACTAGAGTAGATGCATGAACAAAGACACACTTGGTTCCACTGAATGTGAATAACTCTGACATGAAATCTTTTCTCCAGAGCTCTGCTGCTGGTTTGGCTAAGACTTGTTAGATCTGCAACACAGTTTGACTTCTGTCCTTTCCCAGTTTTGGTTCCTGCTTCCTTTATGTACATTGATCCCAAATACTTTCTTGCAACTTGAACTCCTGCTAGGAGTTTCCTTCAGAGAGTGTTGTTCTTGTCTTTTCTGACAATTGCTTACCATTTTTATTAACTACTGTTAAAAATCATCAACCAAAATTGTACATTTATGCATTTCTCATTTTTATTCCATCAGCATGAATTTTGAAACTTTGTTATTAAGTAATGCACATTTAGAATTACACTAAAATCCTGAAAATTACACGTTTAGTCATTACTAAATGCCCCTCTTATAATATTCTTTGTCATGGACATCACTGTGTCTGAAATTAGTAAAACACAGGACCTTTCTTAACCTTCTGATTTCTATGACAGATCATTATCAATCCCTGTAATTTCAGTGCACTTAATATTTATTCTCTTAGGAAAAAAGAGTTACACACTTTTAATTCTCCAAAATATATTCCTCTCCACTGGATTGGTGTGTTCATTATGCAATTATTTATATGTTTATGTTTAATCTATAATTCTACTGTTTATTGTATTGTATCTTTCTGTTTGAGTATTTGTTATTTTTCTGAAACTTACTTGGACAATGTAACATACATTAGCATTCCATTTTATTAGTTATTAGACTCCTATAATTTAAAAATTACTTTTTTATTAGTTGCTACAGGGTTATCTCAGTACCATTTTTTTTTTATTTTTATTTTTTTAAATCGGTACTGGGGATCGAACTCATGACTGCACACTTGCAAGGCAGGCGCTTATACCACTGAGCTAAATCCCCAGCCCCCGCTACAGGGTTATCTATATGTGACTTCAACTTTTAATTGCAAATAAAAATAACATAGAAGGCTGAAGCATCTCCAAAGAGAAACATTAATATAATGCATGGAAATATGTAGCATAATTTTCCTAAAGGGTATTGGAGAACACTAAATTAATTTTGAAAATTAATACTAAATTAATTTTGAGTATAAATTGTAAAACTACATTATTGAAGGAAATATGCATAAACACTGTACTCTGCTTGGTAATCTTGATTTTCATTGACATGTGGGTTTATGGAACAAAAATTATTATTCTAAATTGAAAAAATTAAGAGAATGATCAATGGTAGTAGCTAGATTTCTCAGTGTTGGATGAAAGTAAGAGGTAAAGAAAGAGGAAAGTCTTCAGATATTTTATATCTGAAGCATCTATCTCTGCATTAGAGTCAGAGACACCAACAAGTATACAGCCTTAGCCTAATACCAATGCAGATGGGTAAATATAGAAATACATACATATGCCTCTATATTGTCATGTTAGTATAAACACAGTTCCCATCTTTATCTGTTGAGATGTACTAGAAGCAATGACAGAACAGCAGCAGTGATTGTATACAGGGTCTACACACTGGTTTCAAATATTATTACTCAAAAAGAGGAAACAGGCCTCCTTGGAGAAATGACTAACAGTAGAAAAAAGGCAGGAAATATGTGAAATGATCTCAGGACACCACTGTATTACCAGAAGTTAAGGATGTTCTCAAAAACAGAATAGAAATAGAAACTGATGAGAATATGTTAAGGGATCACAGAAGCCAAGTGGATGTAAGGGACATCCCATTGTTTCCCTTGCTTTTTGGTGCATATGTCTAGCTGGGGAATAGTATTATAATTTAGTCATACTTTAGACAGCCTGCTTGGTTTACCCAATTATTCTTAGAACAGGCTGTGTTATAGAACTTCAGCCCCTTTTTCCTCAAACTGTCTGCCTTCAATTTTGCTCAATTATCCAAAAGGATCCTAGGAGTAAGTTTTTTGAAAACACTCTCTATTGCTTTTAAGACTTTTACCTGATAGAGCATCATAAAAACACTGAATTCACTAAATTTTTTTCCTCTGATAAGAGAGCTACAACAACCAAATATCAAAAGCAAAAGCCCACTCATACAAAACACGTGCACCCAAGTTTATAGCACTGTAATTTGTAATAGCTAAATTTTAGAAACAACTTGAATTCCAATCAACCAAAGAATGGATAGAAATGATGTGATATTTTTATACAGTGGAGTACTACTAAGCTATAAAGAAGGATAAGCTTAAGACTTTAATAAGTAAGTGGTTACAACTTGAGATCATACTCATATATGAAATAAATCAGACTCACATGTATGCATATTGTATTGTCTCCCTGGAGTCAGAAACTCAAGGAGTAAATAAGACTAAAATGTACAACAGATATTATAAAATGAGAAGAAATTGTTCAAATGCAGAAAAGAATGAGGATGGGTATAAAAGGAAAATGACAGCAGGAGAAAAGGAAAAACACAAGTAAATTGTACTATTAGTATCTCTTAGTTCATTAAAAAGGAAGGTTTATACTAATATAAATTGGAGAAAATTTTATGCCCATATCTTGTACTCTGAGCAACTACTTTAAAGATACCAACATGTAATCTATTAACTATTGCTATTCTATTATTTTGTTGTGAAATTTTGTTTTATCATTTTTTCATAAAATTTTTAAAAATAGATCTAAGAAAAATAGCAATACAAGGCAAAATCACAAGAAAAAGCATAGCAACAGTCTAGACTACAATAGTCAGAGCAATGACAATACTAGAACCACTGTTTTCCCAGAAAAATACACAACCCAAAGTGTGATAGTCATAAATCACTTGCACAGACCCAATAGCAATAAAAAATAGACAGAAACATAAATTTGGCACAAGAATACATGAAGAATTCAGACACCACCCTTTCCAGAAAATCCGTTTCAACAGGAAAAGAAACAATGCTCATCTGAACTAATAGACAAGGTTGCCTTGAAGCGCACACACCAAACCAGACCAAACCAAACCACTGCCTCAAGGACGGGAAGTGCAGTCTTCTAGCACTTGCTTCACAGTGGGTAGTCAAGCCGGATCCATCGCACTGCCCAACCTGCTTACTGCAGATGTCTGCAAACATGCCAAAACACTGTTCATGATCTCACCCTTGTCACCGTTTATCTTGACACGTGAACTTTGACTTCATTCCTTCAGTAATTTTTATTTCTTTATGGAGATTCCTATCTGCAGACTTATTACAATGGAAAATTTCATTTTTTTATATATTCATCAATCCTTTGAATATATTCATACTATATTCTTTTTATATTTTTGTCTTCTAAATTCAACATGTAAGTCATTTCAGAGCTAGTTGTTCTTGAGTGGTATTTTTCTTGAATATGGGTCATCTTTATTTTTGTTTGTTGACTATTGCACATATTTAGAGAGATTTCATGTACTGTTATCATCTTTCTACAGATAGTTTACTTTCTACTAGACAAATTACTGAATGGTAATGTTGAATTTGTATTCTTATGATTTTTACTTTCTGGAAGTCACTACAGAAACCTGAATATACATTAGTCACCTCAAACTTGATAGGTCCCAAATTCCATGTTGTTCTTTACTCAGGTCTTGGAATTAGACATGTTAAAATAGGTTTCAGGGATACCTTTCTCCATAGTGAGGTTGTTACTTATAAGGTGGCATCTCTTTGTGTCTCTGTCCAATGCTAGCAGCTTTAATGAGATGGTAATGATGTTCCTGCACATTGTTTGGGAAAGATCTTCAAAACCTGCCAGTTCTTTTTATCTCTAGAAACAACCCCACTATTAGGCACCACCAACTGTTTCTTCAATAATCAGTCCTCATTACCTCATTTGCCCAACCTTCAAATTAGTATGCATGAGGGACCCTCAGACTGATATCTGTACAACTATTTTTCTTTAAATGCACTGGTCCAGGTGGACCTGGAACATCAGTTGCTGCATATTGTGATTTCATCCAAGCAAGATCAGTCCCTCTTGGGACTCCAGTTTCATCCTCTTCTAATTAGAATTTGGGCCGGGGAAACGTGAAGCTTTCTTTACTAGTTCACATTCTGAGAGAGGACAGATTTGTGCCACTTGTCATAACTTGTATAGTATCTAGCCCAGAGAAAGTATTCAATAAATATACCTTGAATGCGTAAACAATTTACTTATATAGTTCACCCAATTTTATGTTTGTGAGCACGAGCACCATTCCATAATTGCATTATACTCAATACTAAATATCTTCTTAATAAACCTCAATCTTAGCAACATCTCATCTCTCATGAAAATTCTCTTTCCTATGCACTAATCCACAAATTAAACTTACACAATTTACTTAGGATTTTCAAACACAATATTTTTGCATATATTACAGAGAAACTAAATTTGAGAAGAAAAAAGTTTACAACACAAAAATATAAATGTTTTAGATTCTTTATTAGCATCTTTGCAATTTAGCATTTTTTGGCCATTCTGTTACTGAAAAATTCTTCCCTGTTGTTTTTTATACCTTGTGTCCAACTGCCTCACAATTATTCTAATCCAACTCCTTTTCCTTAATAAATTTACTTCATCATAAATTTATGAATAGAAATTTAGCTACCAATTTTCTTTTTGCTTATTGTCATAGTACAACTACAGGGTCTCATCTTCTATAAGAAAGAAGCTTAATTTCCTGAATAATATTCTCTCCCTAAAAATTTTGGTGTTCATTGATAAAATAATTATATTCTTAAATGCAAACTTACACAACTTTAGAAATCTGAATTTTCAAATATATCATTTCAGTATTGATTTAAGTCATTTGCTCATTTATATAAATAATTTCTTAAAGACATTCTATGTTTTGTGGGGTGAGGCTTAAAAAGACTGAAAATATTACATAGGCCATTCTTTTCATGAATACTCTATTCAAATCTGGAAGTCAAAACAGAAAGCAGCGTATCAGGTTTTGTAAGTGACAAACTTGTACAGACAGTTGCTGTGGGAACATAGAGGGGAGAGTAGCTCAGACAGAAAGGATTAGGATTTGATTTTTTAGAGTACTGCCTGATTTGAGCTCAAATGTCTCTTTCTCTCAAGATATTTTTCTTACTCCACAGACTCTACTGCTGTTGTATTTGTTGTCATCACTCTGTATTTTTCTTTTCTAATTTCAAAGGCATTATATGTGTTTCTGCTGCTAGACAGCAAGCTCTTACGCACTGTTTCTGGGCCTGAACATTTACACAGTGTCAAGTGTAAAAAATTATACTTTGAATGAGTACACAAATAAGTGTACGCAAAGGGCTTGCAGCTTATTTTTTAATTTTATTTTAAAGAGGGTAAAATTAAACACAACAAAACAGAACATAAGCAAGCAATGTAGGAGACACAGATTTCAAAGCAAGAAAACTGGAAATCTTCACTGTCTATCATATTGTCTCTCGTTTTCTTCCAAATAGTTGTCCATATCTTCACATACAGTGAATTCATACAAAACAACATTGTATAAAACTGATCTGAACAGGATGTGGAAGGCATTTTAGGTCTTCAACACCAAACAATAAGGAAGTCAAAAATGGCTGTCATAGTATCTCTCATTCTCTTCAAAGTAGCTGTCTATACCTTCACATATGTTGAAACTAAAACAAAACAGAATAAAATCACTGTGAAAAAGAATAGTATTGCTGGATTTCACATCATGATGCTATGAAATCAGCACTGGGTACCTTAGTGTCTCTTTTTCTTCAAAGTAGTTGTTCATTTCATCATGCATTATATAATCATGTCTCATAAACTGTTTAGAAGTTCTACACATGCATGAATCTCTACAAGTATATCTATCCTTTCTGTATTAAAGGAAAAACAAAACAAAGCAAGACAAAACAAAACAAATTCCTATAAAAACATGAAATGAAAAAGTCATATAAAACCACAATACAAGGTGATTTACAATGGTTACTATGATGTCTCTTGTTGTCTATATCATCAGGCATGGTATAAATGAACATAGCAGTACATAACAATATTAATAAAAACAAAACATTGGAGACATTATCAGACTTAAAAAGCAGGTAATAGTCAAACCAGAATGGGTATCCTAGTGAATATTTTCATCTGCAGAGTAGCTGCCTATACTCTCAGACTTGATAGTATCAATCAACAGATTCAAATAAAATCAGTCAATATAAAACAGAGATCTAGCAAAGCAAATTCAAATAAGATCATTCATAAAACAGTGCAAGTTATACAAGGCTTCAGACTAAGGTAATAGGAAATTAAGGATGGTTACCATAACATATCCTGCTATTTGGGGGATAGTGGTCTGTGCTCTCAAATCTAGTACAAGTAGACAAGCTGGAATTGAATATAATCAAACTAAACAGAGCAGTGAGAATAACATGGCTTTTAAATCCTGATACACTATTAACAATATCCTCTACCTCCCTTTTTTAGACAAATCCTCTCCTTTCACTTTCATAGGATGCATTGTACATTTTGGGTCCCAATAACTCCTTTAGGTTTTAGATTGGGGGGACAACGTGCTATTTACCAAAGTGGTTCTGAACCTTCTTACCCCTAGGCTTGATCTTAAGTTTTATGCCTTCACCTACAAAAGCCTCAAGATTTTCCTTCATTATAGCTGAGTAGTTCTCTACTACACAAAAGTATCATGTCTTTCCAACCTATCTGCGGGTTTTTTCCTATTTCTCTCTGGTTCCCTCTCACACACAGCATTGTTTCCTCATATTTGACTTTTGGTCCATAAAGCTTCTTTCAGGTTAATTATATTTTCTATGCATAGCATCTTGATGGACCCTATCTCCTGATCTACTCTGCCTGTGTTTCCTTTTGTTAGTGTACCAAAGCTATCTGTGTTAGAGATTATAGCCAACCTTCTCTGTCTCATTTCTGCTATGCTATTTTTCTGCCATTAGTTGTCTACTTTCTCCTTCATTCCACTGTCCGCCCCATCCATAGAGGGCTCTCTGCCTCTATTCCTGAAATCCTGGTGTTTGTTTTCTATCTTTCTAGAATGTTCTTCAGTATTTTTTGTAGTGTTGGATTGGTGGTCATGAACTTCCCCAGTTCATCTTTGTCATGGAAACACCTTGTTTCTCCATTAATTTTGAGAGGCAGTTTTGCAGGGTACATCAATCTAGGTTGGAGGTTATTTTCTTTCAGGGCTTGCAATATTTCCCTCTAAGCTCTTCTTGATTTGATAGTTTGTGTCCAGAAGTCTATTGTGATTTGATGGGTTTTCCTTTATAGATGAACTGTTTCTTTTCTCTGATGGTTTTTAATATTCTGTTCTTGTGATGAATTTCTAGAATCTTGATTATTATATGTCTGGCTGTAGCTCTGTTTTGGTTTTAGGTGACTGGAGTTCTGTATGTCTCATACATCTGAATATCATTTCCTTTTCCTATGCTTGGGAAGTTTTCCTTAATTATTTCTGTGAACAGCCTTTGTACTTCCTTTATGTGTACCCCTGCTTCTTCACTCACATTTTTTATTCTTAAGTTGTAGATCTTTTTGTCATCTTTTAGCCTTTGTATTGTTACTTCTTGGTTCCTTGTTATTTTTAAGATATCTTTTCTTTTGTTATCACATATTGCAAACCTATCTTCAAGTTTTGTTAATCTATCTCTAGTTTCTTTCAGGCAATTTTGCCAGCTTTCCATGGAGTTTTTAATTTCCTGGTAATCTCTTTGAATCTGTTTATATATTCTAGGGTGTTTTTTTAATATTCTTCATCAAACATTTCTCTCCTTTTTTTGTGTTCCTACATTATTCCATCTGTGTCTTCTTGAGTGGTGCTTAGCATTTATTTTATTAATCTTCCTGTATCTTGCTTTACTTGTATTAATATTTCAGTTTTGAGTTCATCTATAATATCACAAAGATAGTTCTTTATGTCAGCTGATGCTGTGTCTGATATTGCATGTTTGCTGCCCTCAATCTCTTCTGTATGTACCTCTCTTGGACCAATATTTCTTGGTTTGGGGGCTGGAGGCTGTTTCTTATTTCTTTCTCTTGTCATGTTTCTGGTTTCTTCCAGACAAGTGTATAATGGAAGTCCCCGCCCCTTTCCTTGTTGGTTATGGTTCTTCTGAAGCATGCCAGCTAGGGATTGCTACCCTCTCCAGTTTGCTGTTAGTCATTGAGGTGCAAGCAGGGGTGGTGTAGGCTGGCCCCTCCCCTCTAAGCCAGTCAACCAGCAGGGGCCCTCACCACATTAGTTTGTGCCATGTGAAAGGAACCGGTTCAGGAAACTTCAGGGACAGTTTGTCCCTGGCTATTGGGTCCCAGCCAGGGGTGTGACCCAGCTCAAGCAGATCCCACCAATCTGCTCTGGACAGGGAGCAACCAATCGAAGTCACTGCCATTCCTTGTTCATGCCCATCCTGCCCAATTCCAATATGTTGTCCAGTGGGTGGCCTCTTTCCCGCGGGAGGGTCAAATTCCAAGCACTCACCAGGAGTTAGTGCAGGTCTCCACACTGGCTCTGTTCTCCATTGGGCTTGCCAACCCCTGACTTCAGTGTGACTGTGACTCCAGTGGGGAGAGCGCTGAGACCGTGAGTCTGAGCAGCTCCAATGGGAGCTCTGAGACCGCAAGTCTGACCAGCTCCCTTCCTTTTAGTTTCTTCCTGGGTCAAGAAGATCCATGTCCCTCCTTCTGGTCTTCTCCAGGATGTTCTATTCCCGCATCTGAGCTGTTTCTCTCAGAGAGGCTCTCTATTTCACTGCTTAGTGATGCACCATCTTTAGCTCCTCCCTGCAGTTAATAAAATATTTATTCTTGCAATATGATAAATATCTTCAGAATACAGTTCTGCTTTAATGTGTTAAGTGTTCATGATTCATTTGTCCAAAAAAATCAAATATGTTTGCTTTGCTTTTCTTAGTATTTGTATAGATAACTTCATAGTCTTTACTTCTCAAGACATGTGATCTTTTGTTTTCAGATATTTGATACATTGATTTAAAGAAATTATCAGGATTTGTATATTGCTTACTCTTTTTCATTAAAGCCAGTGTAGTTAGGTTTTTGAAGATGCCACTCATTGATGTAATCAAAGCAGATTACAAGCCACTTTGATTGACTTCATACTTGTAATTGCAACAGCAGGAGGATAAATAAAATATTTTTAGGTGTGCCTGAAAGAAGTGTCAGAGCACCTCAGGCTAAGCAAACAATCCAAGATAATACGTGATGCTAAAGACAATCTGTTCCCGCCTTCTCCTCACCTTGTTTATAGCTCAACCATCCAGTACATGTACAGCAACACTGAAAACCTCATGTTCTGACAGGTAAATAAGGTGATAGGAAAGTTTTACTTTGAAAGTTATTATAATGAAGTTTCACTGTCTGCTTCTGTAACAAATTTACTGCTTAATTGTTCAAAACCTGTTTAGGAACAGGCATAACTTGAAAGATTTATAACAGCATATATAATTGTCAGCAGGAAGAAACACTAGGACTCATTAGTTAACTCCCCAAATTCTAGAAAGGACTGGATCCACGCCTACCCCAACATATGGAAACAAAACTCTTCAGCTCATTCATTTTCTTACCGATTTAGTGCCTTGAAATGTTGCATCAAGACACAAAATATGATTTTAGTTTTTAATGTAGTTATTTGCTGCATGCCATTACACTTACAGAATCTTCTCTTTTTTTTTCTTTTTGTCTTTATGATGACAGCAATCAAAAACTTGTGAAAAATTTCCCCCAGGAAAAATGAGTTTTAAAAACTGGCATTACTTTTGACTTTTTAAAAGAACAACTTTGAAATATATAGCCTATAAATCACAGATCCTTTTAATAATTCAGTCATTTCAGTGATTTCATTTTCACAATCCTTCTTAATAATATTGATACTAAAGTTTTAAAACTCTATCTGTAATTATGTACTGAAAAATGATTTTGAAGTGTAAATGTTATTCTCAATGTCTCCTTAATGAGGGATTCATTGTGTATATAGGAAGATAGAAGGATGAGAAATCTTTTATTGGTGCCTAACTCTAACAAATAAAGAAAAAACATATTTTTTTCAAGAAAAGCCAATTGATCCTTTAGAATTATTAAAAACAAACACACTTGAATCTCTAAAGCTGGTGTTAGCCCTTTGCAGTGACAGCAGAAAATGTTTAATATACAATGAATGCATGGATGGAACTCAGTCACCCCAAGATTGCTCATAATGATTTGTTCATCTTTGATGTCTCATCCCTGACATTTCTATTTACTAATTATGCTTTCTGACATTTATACTTTGGTTCAATCTATCAAACTGCCACTTAAACTCATTTTCTTCCTCTTCGTAACACAGAGGATAACTACCACCTACAGCTTTATTGATGTATAAAAGACAAAAAAAAAAACCCTTGCATATAATCAAGGAGTACAGTGTGATGTTTACATACACATACATTCTGAAATAATTTCATACAAGCAAGTTATGTATCTATCACCTTATTTAGCTACATTTTGTGATTTTATGCAGTGTATCCAACTTGATGAAGTTTACACTTCCTTCAACCCTGTATAGTTAACAACTTATTATGAACTGAAAACTATTACAAATTTAACATTATATGAGTAGATCTCATATTAAGTGTTCTTGAGACAGTAAAACACATTTTAACAAAACAAATCAAATTGAAGCAGAGAAAGTGATGATTCTTTCAAAAAGCTGTAAAGGTTTTATATCTTTTAGGCTCCTGAGAGTACATACATTGTAAAGCAACAACAACAACAAAGACCACAAAATACCCTCCCATCTCTTTGTTTATGCCCATTCTAGAGGCTTCTTATTTTCAATACAGGCTTAAAATGCCATGTGTTCTAGCCAATGGTCCAATAGCAGATGTGACATAAACAAGGACTTGCTTTTACCTATGTTTTATTGAAATTTTATGGCTAACATATGAAATAGTCAAGTGAGGAAAAGGAGATGTGTCATGGCTGTCTCTCTTAACTCACACACCTGCTTCTGGGTGGTTGCTACACACAGGGTGGGGGCCATTTTATGACAGCCACCTGCTAGAACATCCATAAGCAAAGCTTAAATCTCAATAGTATGGCTTTAGATTCATTCATATGCAGATTAAATAATTAACCTCTTAATATAGTGAATGCTGAATGAGGCAAGATATTGAGGTATTTTCAAAAACAGGAAACTATTTTCTTTTAGCTCTGCTTGTGAAGTGTTTGACAGCCTGCTGTGATTGTATTTGTAATTGAATTATTTATATATTTAAAGTAAATAGTTGATCATTCTGTTGTACAGGCCTAAATCTCTATCCAGGGAATATGAATGCCAACAAAATAAATGATAAGTATGACAAAGATGGCAACAAATGTCTATTTCCTTAAATGCCTACATAAAAAGTGTATGCATGCTCTATGGAATGAACACGTTGCCAAAGATTTTTAAATATATTAAAGGACATAATTACCAAGATAATTCAAAATAGGATGTTTTCTATATTACATATATGCATATTCAAAACACTTAAAATTGCAGTGCAGTTAACACTACATTATACTACACTGTTGCCAACACCTAAATTTAGTATGAAAACGATGTGACCCCACTGAATTTATCTTTCAATGCCCAAGTTGTTGTGCTGTAAATTAGGAAACTTGGGCATTCAGTTTGCTAAAGCAATTATATATTCAGGTACATAGTATGTCTAATGTTCAAATAGGGAATTCTTATGTGGTTGAAGTTAATTAGGAGAAAATGTACTTTTGCTTAAATGTTTGTGCATGATCCTATAATTTAGTACTATTATTTAAAGCAAACATGCACTATTTATAATAAATAATTTGTAATAGTTTATTTATATACATTTTAATAGACAAATCTTGTATGTAAAACCACGAATATGTGATATAACCTTGCTTTAGTAATGTTGAAAAAACTTATTAACCCATTAACATTTCTTACAATTACTAGAATTTATTTAGCTCCCAAGATGTAATGCAAAATACATATATACATATATACATATATATATAGAAATATTGTATATATATTTCTATGTATATATACATATATACATAGAAATATACTCCCATAGAAATATTGAGTGTATAGATAGTATGTCATGCATGGAAAAATATTCCCATAGAAATATTGAGTATATGAATACTACTTCATGCATGGAAAAATTATAGACTAATAAGTATTTCTATGTATCAATGACAATATTACAATAACTTTTTTAAAAAATAAAACTCCACTTTTGGCTCCATGAAATTTTAATTCACACTGGGACATGTGAGCACCTGTTTATTTACAAAACCATCAGCCGTAGAGACACAGATTCAGACTGGAGACCTGAACAACACAAGCTGCATACCCTCCTTTTAAATCCAACTGAGATTTCATCTTTGTCACAAAATAAGCACATTTGGCAATATTGGAGAACTCCAAAGCAGGCAGGTCCAAGTTGGCGTAGAATCACCTTGAGAGACTCCAAGATCAGCAAGAACTCTCAGCTCGGAAAGACTCTTTTTGCTGAATATATCTTTTTCTGTGCAAAATAAATAAGCTTCTCCTACAGAGAAGAAAGAGTCTCAGGAGCAAGAACATGAGGGACAGGACTTTATCAGATATTCAGATGTATTAAATATTAAAGGTAGTGTAACAACAGCCTGTACAAGAGAAATACAGGGTGTATACAAAGTAAGACATTCCTGAGAATGTGTGAAGATAATGCTGCTTTTCCTCTAAAACCTTCTCAATTCCATTTTCTTCAGAAGCAGTCGAATCTACCAATCAGTGTAGAGGAGAGGGATCATGGGTGTATCCAAGCATTCACAATTCTAACTTTGAAGGCTATTTCAATGTTAGCTGCATGTTTAGAAGGGACTCTACTTTTCTGCTGCTTAAAATAAACATATTCTTGAAACAGAAGGAAAATAAATATGTGAGGAAAAATGCTGCAGTGTTGGCAAGCTATGACACCACCAGGCTGAGTCACGCACCCAGCTTGAACTTTGAAGTCAAGGTTGTTTTCATCTTTATTTAGGTTCACGACTTGCACAGAGGGCTCTTTTTTTTCCTTGTCACACAAAACATGTTGGCAAAACCTGGATGATATGCTACAGCATAAGTGTGGTTATTTTAGGAATTGCCTTGGCTCACTGTGGAAAGAACCAAGCTGTCAAAAAGTATAAGAAAGTTACTTAAACTAGAGTGTCTCAGTAAATTAAATATTGACTAAAAAGAGCCCATAATTTCCCTCTCTCTGGATAGTCATTCATGTATTTCTTTGTTTTGTTTTGTTTTTATTGGGACGAGGGATCGAATTCACAACGGCATACTTGCAAGGCAGGTGCTTATGCCGCTGAGCTAAATCCCTAGCCTGATAGCCATTCATTTAATTTTGACTTTATTTACTTAAATTCTCAATCTCCTTTCTTTATTAGGCAGTAGAAATCAAGAAGCTTGTTATTGTGTCACAGACATAATTCTGCCCCACATAATGCAAATTGTTCCCCTTTTCCAGACAAGTTTGGTTCATTTTATAGTCATAGATTTAACGTTCTGAATTAGTCTATATTGAAACTTTTCCCAAGCTTCATTCTCATACCAGTGAAACACAAAACACTGTTTTTGCTGACTTTAAATGCTATAGAATTCTGCAGGGAAGTCTTGGGTCTGTCCTCTTATTTATCCCACTCGTGAGAATGTACTAGTCAAATAGCTATAGGGAAGCATCTGTTCCAATGTTCATTTTATTGTTGAGAAGATCAAATCATCCAAATGTAAGCAATGTTATCCAAACTTAAACCAATATTCAGGAAAATTTCAAATGAAAGATCAAAATTCCTGCTTCTGGTGTTTTTCTTTGATAAACATGGTCTCCAAAGTTCCGAGGGCTCTTTTGGTTTCCTTGTTATTCCCCACGTTAAGAATGGATGTTGTCCCTATTCAACACACCCTCACCAAACATTAAACACTCTGCTAAAATGAGACTTCATTAAGAGTTGATAAGTATCTAATATTACCATCCTTAGGTACATTACCTTCCAGAAGGTAACTTAGACACTAGTGTTACATTTTTATAGCATTTTTCTTTCATCTGAGAGAGCTATTTAGGAGGAGAAAATACAGAAATAAACATGAATGCCCCATATTATTTAACATTTTTATTAATCTTAAAATTCATCTTTAACTCTTCATTTTTGAAAACTCATTTTTCAAACATTTAATTTATTTTAAAACTAAGAAGAAAAAGTGAAACATGTTGAAAATATGCAAAAGGAGTTGTATTTGACAAGGGGTACATTTTCATGATGTGATGATACATCATTCCTAAAGGTTTGGATAGTCCTTTGAGATTGTAAAATAGTCTGATAGCTATGGTTGCTATCTTCAGTTTTTGTCTTATGGGGAAGAAAATCACAAACTGAACTACTAAACTCTAACCTTATTAATTGCCATAGCCCAAATCACTACATAGTCAAAATCAATGCATTCTGAATTTTGCAACATGCAAAATATTTGGAGTATTAATGAGGTAAAAGATACAGGGAGCACCCTTTCCACACTATTCATAAATATCACAACAAATTTTCAAAGGACTTGTCAGTGTGTCAGGAGTTGTAATTAAGCCAACATCAGCATGTAATCTAGTACTTGGGTATTTTATAAAAAGTTATGTTAATGAAATCATTATGTTAGGTTAAGTACAGGTTGAATATTCTTTATCTGAAATGCTTGAGGCCAGAAGTGTTTGGGATTTCAAATTTTTTTTAATTGGGGTATTTTCACATGTATAATAATGTATCTTAAAATCAAACCAAGTCTAAACATGATCAATTTCTGTTCGGTATGTATCTTCTATCCCAGACTGAATATAATGCTATGTAGCAGTGTCACTTCATGAGTTATTCACATGTGAAGCCAGGTAAAGGATTTTCCAATTTTGGTGTTCTGTCACTGTTTCAAAACATTTCAGACTTTGTAGAATTTCAAATTTTGGATTCTGTGATGAAGGATACTTAACTTGTTTCAACATATGGAATCTTTTTTTGTGTGTGTATTTCAAAAAGAAATATTATGCACAGTGTCAATATCATGTGGTAAAGCCAAATGAACCTGAGTTGTAGGCATTAATATTGGAATTTAACAAACAGGAAGTTTTAAGAAGTGACTTTATTTTACTGATTTTATAATTCCTTTTCTGCCACAAAGGGCATGAAGTACTTAACAGAGTTTGTAAAGAAAATGCAATTCATATAATTTGCTTATTCTAATTCCTATTTCTGATAAATTAATTAAAGAAAGTAACTGGCAGCTATTCTGCTTACGTGAAAAGGTGCTAGTATAGATTTGGAAGTACTGTTTACCAGAATCGTTTCTGTTCTAAGTACACAGATTTAAACTAACAGGCCTTACTGGTCTTTTCTGTATGTGAGTTTTGGGAATCTAATCCTAATATGTCTTCTTCCCTGTGCTCCATTCTGTAAGATTGATCCTCATGAAACTTGAAAAATATTGTCGCTTCAAACGTGTTCTCCACTTAGGCATTTTTTCATACTGTGATCATTATCTTTCAGAAAGTTTGGTCATCAGACTTATTATTCAGAGTAATTTTTCCCTGTTGTTATAGGCCTACAGACAGTGGGTGAAGTGGTAAGTAACAAATGATGTTTAAGAGGAAAGCATAACCACACACAGTAGAAGGAATCAGGTTTACGTAATATGCCTGCATCCTAGGCCAGCATTACCCAGTCAGTGCGAGATGGAGATGCTCTCTAGACTGTGTGTGCTATAGCTATGGTTATTAACATATTACCAGGAAATGCTCATGCAGTGAAAAACTAAATTTTAAATTTTATTAAGTTTTGATTTTTAATTGAAGTATTAAATGTTATATTCAATTTAGATAGCTATATATGGGTACCTCTACTGTGCTGAACATTATAGTTCCAGAAATATAGTTTCCCAATAATAACATGGTAGTTTAAAGACCTAAAAATCTTTTGTTGAAAGAATGTGCTGTTGAAGGGATTCCACAGATCAGAATTAAAAACAACATTCAATGAGTGATCTAAAAGTAAAATTGTAAGTATCATTGCATATTCTTACAATTTAAGTACCTTTCACTTCCTGAAGTTTTCTTTTTCTAAAAATAAAATTGTCTATTTTTTTTTTTATTTTTAATTTGTTCCTTCCTGTTCAAGATGCTGCTTTCTATAGTAGTGAAGGAAGTAAGAACCTCTAAATCAGGCATTTCAAGTAGCATGTGTCAGAATAAAAATACATAATAACCAAGGGCCACGTGAATTATGTGCTCCATAAGCCAAGTTAAACTGGAAAATTGTCTAAGTGTAAAGGGTCAACTCTAATAAACTGAACATAATCCCTGTATTCTCTACTAAGGAAAATTAAATTTTAATGATTCTGAGAGCTCACCACTCAAAAATGTCACTGTAAATAATCATATAAATGACAGTTAAATTCCGGAATTGAATTAAAAGTTAAACATCCTCTTCAATTGCTCCAGAGTGTGCTGGTTGCTTGAGGGAAACACTTAAGATTATCAGAATATTGACAGGTTAAATCACAATACTGAAAGAAGCCTTGAGACCTGCAAAATTGCTCAGTGCTAAATGTGTTGAGTTACACTTACAGAAAATTATATTACAGATATCTTGGAATTTATATCCTTGTCTCTTATTGTGAACATTTTAGGCAGCTTATTTACCACTAGGGAGGAAAACAATAACCAAGTTTGATGATATTTGTTCTAAGATAAACTTGCAGTGCTTTCATTTTCACTGTGTGCTTCTATGAGAGAACATCTGTGTTAGTAATAATAAAAGACAGGAAGGGAAAGAGGGGAAGGGAGAGAGAGAGCAAGAATACAGTTGATAAAATGATTACCTCTGGGGATGCACTAAAGTAGACTTACCCAGCTTTTCTAGCCTGAACATTGTAAGGATGTCTGTCGCTTTCTATACTTAATTTATAAAAGAAACTTGAATTTTTCAACTTAATGGTAGGTTCCAGTGAATAAAGACAAATCAAAATAAAACAAAATAAAAAATGTTCCAGAATGATTATTGTTCTCTCACTAAACCCTTTGGCTTACTTGGATGATGGCTTTCTGAAATTAGGATATTATGTACTTTTAAAGGCAGAGCAGATGTAAGATGTTATATAATTGCTGTTAAAACTGAGTTCTATGAGGAGAACTTATTGGTGCCTCAAAAAGTAAATGAAGTATTTATGTCAAGGCATTATATAAGAGACAGAGAGGGCAAATAAGATAAAATCATTGTATAAATGTTGAAAATTATAGTATACAGTTTTCTAAAGTTATAGATTAACAATAACTAATTGCTTATATATACATATATATATGTAATTACTGCCTAAAATATTGCATTTTTTGGAATTGCTAATTTCATTTCAAAGTTGAGGGCAGATGAAGAAATAGATTTCTAAAGTATAAGAAAAAGGTCACCATGCATATGTATTGTGTTGTCATTAGAAACCATTAACCCACACACAAATACACATAGACATGCCTACATACATATTTCCACATACAGAAAACTTGCACATGCCAGTACACACACACACACACACACACACCCCTTCAGCTGGTTAACAGTTGTTCTCAAACCTCAGTTCTAACAGCCTATTATAACAGGATTTCCTCCTGACCTACCCAAGACCAGCTTATATTGCTTTGTCAGCCCTTAAAACAACATCAATGACTTTTTGTTGAACACTAGATTTAAATTTGAGCATAGTTGCTTCATGACAGTCATAATGTAAACTTGTACAGCTTGAGACTTCTCTTTTTTGCTCATTATTGTATCCCTTTAGTTTAACACAGACTGGACACATGTAATATTACACGATGAGTGAATGTTTAAAATAAGGGGCAAATAATGCACATTTCTTTAAGATTTCAAAGGTTAGTGGATTCACTCATTGTTGACTTCAGTTGTTATAAAAAAGCTTCATAGGAACTGTGACAGCTTAAATGTTTCTTTAAATTACATTGAGGATTTTGACAGACAGATAAAATGTATTTCAGTTTAATCAAGTTTTGGTTTAGTAAAAACTGAAATTACATCAAATAAGTAAAAGATAAGTTTTGGGGTAATTTTCTAGTGCAAATTGTATCTTTTCTTTATGGTAATTTTGACACTATCTTAAGGAAGAAGAAAAGCATAATTTTTCTGTTTAGTAATTGAGTTGAAGATGATTCTCATTGACATAAGATGAATGAATTTGTTAGTAATTTGGAAAAATTCTTAAATTCATATTTCAGTGATACACAGCTAAATAACAGACATAATAGAAGGTAAAACTTAGGTAATTCAGTACTAATCTTAATACAGAACAGAAGGATTAGGCTCAACTTGATGAAAAGACACACAAATCTGCAAATGGTTGAACTATGGAACTGGTACTACAACTCAGGTCTCCTCATTGATGATAGTCATGGGTCTTTCCAATAACAGGCTCATTCAATATTCAGGAAGAATAAAGAGAGACTACTGATACACATAGTTCCCTGAATAAATCCCAAAATATTAGGCTGAATAATAGAACACAGTAACAAAAGTACAAGTGCAGTATTATCCATTTACAGAAAGTTCTAAAACAGCCAAAACCATCTATGTTAAAAAATATTAATGTATAGGATTAAAAAGGGAAATTTACTGCAGGAAGGAATTAGAAAAATTGCCAAGGTAGTAAAATATCATTTATGCTTATTAAACCTTTGGGGTTATACATTTATCTAAACTTGTTAGACTAATGAAATATAGTCCATGCTATTAAAATTGTGTAAATTTTTAAAAACTGTGTAAATTAAACATCAACAAAAACTACTCCATTGCCATAACCATGAAACCTACTAATTCCATTTAAATACAGGGAAAAAACGGAAGATGAACTGTTTGTCACAGTAAGATATAGTCAAATATTCAGACAGGTGACAGGAAGACACAAAATTGCAATTTCTGTACTTCAGCTGGGCATAGTGGTACATGCCTGTAGTCCTAATACTCTAAGAGGCTGATGCAGGCAAATTTTAGGTCACCTGGGCAGTTTACTGACTCAGCAAGACTTTGTTTCAGAATAATAAATAAATAAATAAATAACATTTTTAAAGGGTTGAGATGTAGGTTCAACTCTCAGTACTGAAAAAGAAAATGTGTACTTCTAGTTTGTATTGAACACAGTCTTAGTAATGAAAATAATTGCTCATTTTTTAAAAATTTTATTTAAAGAGAAAAAAACAAAACAGAAAAAAGGTAGAAATAATATAAAATTAAAAAAAACAGTGAGAAATAACTAGTTGATAAATTACATATTGTCCTCTTAGAAATAGTTGTTCATGTTACAAAATTAAAGCATACAGAGTGGACATTCAAACAGTGAGGCTGCAAGCAGTTCTGTTCAACGATCCAAAAAAACTTAGTGATATGGTTATCAATCCCACACACATAAACATACATGCAGTTATATCCTTTAGAGCAATTTCTTTTCCTTCTTTTGTTTTTTAAGTCCATTATCTGTTTAGTTATACCATGTTTCAGTTTGCTCAGTACCTTACTGATCTGTTTTGTTGTTGTTATTTCTTTTTTAATCACCTTATACAATTTGTTGTTTTATTTTTGAGTTTCTCCTCATCCATGCCCCATGGATCAGCTTTGGTGGAGTTGGGAATTTTTGGAGGCATTTTGTTACCTTGTTTTCTCATGTTCTATTGTTTTTTTAACTTATTTTTTTTTTATTAACTTGGAGGTAGTAATATACAACAGAACAGGATGGAATAAAGCCAATTGAGACAATGTAGTGAAATTGGTACAGAGCTTCACAGCAGGTTACCGGGATAATGGTAATAGGTACTATTGTGTGTCTCACTATCTTCACAATAGTTGTTCTTTCAGTCAGGTATAGCAAAATCAAAAGAGATACAGAATATTATAGAACTTATCAAAACAGAATATTGAATAGAGCAATGCCATTAATCAGAACAAAGCAAAATGGCAATAAAAATATTTGCCTTCAAAGATATAGAAGGAAATCTCCCTTATTTGCTATATTACATAGGGTCAACCTCTCAAGAGATGCTCAGATCTCTGGCTCCCACTTGCTAACGAGGGAATAGGGGGAAAATGGCATGCTTGATTCTTAGCCTGTGCACCGGTAGGTCAGAGCCACTTACCAGAGTGGCAGGCTGGATGCTTATTTTCCCAGCATCCTCACAATTGCTCATTTTGATGTGTAAGCTTTGTGTGAGCTTGTATGAGGTGGGTCCTGGCTTCTAGTGTTCTGGAAGAGTCTACTTGCCATTTCATAGGGAAAATGGACAAAACTCTTTGGTGGTCAGGAACACAGATCTAAGACTTCTCAGGTAGATCCAGTGCTAAGATTTAGCTTGGTTGGTTTTGGTTTTCTCCTGTTTTGTTTTGGTTTTGATTTGTTTATTTTTACTGGTCAGAGTAGTTTGCTTTTTATATTTTTAATTTTATTCGTATATGTTTTCAGTACATAGTTACAACTTTCATTGTGGGAAATTGTATATGTATATAAACCATCTCCATTCTTTTTTCTGCTTCCCCTTAACTCCCTCAAACATTTCTTTGGCAGCATCAGATGCATTTATTGACCTTATAAACCCTTATAAAGTTAACTGTCATACATATCATATTATCAGCCAGAATAAAAAGATATTGATCACATAACCAGTCAAAAAACAGAGTAAGACATAATAATGCTCAATCAAGATACACTTCTAGATACATTGTCTGTGCTGAATTATAAGAACATTTTTCTCTATCTTTTCTTGTATATTTTATTTATGTATTTATTTCCTTATACAAAAGAAACAATGTTATTTTTAAGTTTATGTATTAAGGATCCCTGCAGTGAGCTTCCAATCTCCTGCCAGAAGGTACAGTGCATTGCGAGAGAGAAAGAAAAGAGCAAGAAAAAAATGGCCGTACAGTGAGATGACCAGTTGTTTGTTCCTAAAGAACAAAAGGCCATGAGGCAACCAGAACCTAGGCATTTATTTGCCCACAGCAGATTTGAGGAGAGGATTATTGGATGACACAAGAGGTCTGATATGATCCTATGCTAAGAAGGATTTTGCCCTGAAGTGTCCTTTCATTTTAGTGGATGGGAAAGAATGGCCCATCCCTAGAGAGATAATGAGAGATCTCTAAAGGGTGATACCAATAATCTAAGCCTCCAATTATCCCTTAGTGAAGTATGCAAATTAGCCACTGTGAATTTGTGGTTCCCTAATACTTGTGTGTCTGATTTATTTTATTAAACAGCATGGTCTCAAGGCACAACATCTCTTGCAAATGACTCGGGTTTATCCTTTTATGGCAGAGTAGTTTTCTATTATGTATAAATACCACATTTTCTTTGTCTATTCATCTCTTGTTGGATATATAAGCTTCTTCCAAGTTGTATGTATCATGAATTGTGCTACTATAAACATGGATGCACACATATTACTATATTGTGTTGTGTTTTACTCTTCTAAAAATACCTACACGAGAAGTAGCTGGGTCAAATGAGATTTTATAACTTTACTTTTCTGAGGACTCTCCATACTGATTTCCATAGTGGTTGTACCAGTTTACACTGCAATCGACAAAGA